>MU261375.1:5000-20000 GCA_020310875.1 Ceratopteris richardii
CGTTTGATGCATATGATAGCTTGTTGGAAAGCTCTACTCTTCTAGTTTCAGCCTATAAAGTTTCATGGAGAAATAATACTTGAGCTAGGAGAAATTAGCAAAATACTGAAGGTATGTCATTTCGGTGACTAGGAATTTCTGTAGAAGCAAAGTTTTCACTTTAGCCTATCATTTCTCAAAGTTTGGAGTGGCAATGAGTTAGTGGTGACCATAGAGGTGTTCTAGTGTCACATTAATTCATTTCTTGTGGTGTTTCATACATCAACAAGTGGTATCAGAGCAGAAAGATTCTCGAGAGCAGAAGACGACAAAGGTACGAGAAGTTTTGTAAAGTTTTCCATTAAAGTTTGAAAGGTGAAGCATTTGAAGACACAAGGCATCAAAAGGTTACTTCAAAAGTATCCTCATACACAAAGAACTTCAAAAGGTATTATCCTTTATCCTTTAAGCTCACAGGTTGCAGCAGAAGGAAAGAACTATGGCAGATCATATTTCCATTGACAAATTGGACAGAGATAATTACCCCGCATGGGTAATGAGAATGGAAGCCTTACTTATGAGTAAGGATCTCATGATATATGTTACAGGTGAAGAAGAGAAGCCAGTATTCGAAGATGAAAGCCGACCAAAGAAAGAAGAACTAGATGCTTTAAAGCATTGGCAAAAGAAGGATGCAAGTGCAAAAGCCTACATCTACAATACAATCTCAGATCATTTGCTACCACACATCAGAGGATTGGAATCATCAGAAGATATATGGAATGCATTGGAATATCATTTCCAAAGCACTACTAAAGCACGGAAAGCAAGTCTATGGTCAGAGTTTACAACATTCAAGAAGAAGCCAAGTCAAACCATTAGTGATTATGTCACTAAGATGAAGGATCTAGCAGATAGTCTTGGATCCATAGATGAAGATGTTGAAGATCACAGATTGATTGCTCAGCTACTTGCAGGTTTGAGAGGGGATGAAAGGTGGAAACCTTTTGTCTTATCAACAGAACTTTCATTAAATCATTATGTTCCAGATTTGAACCAGTTGCTTGGTTTGATGCTCACATATGAGCAAGACTTGAAGGGAGATGGAGATAAAGGACAAAGTTCTGCAATGTACATGAAGAACAAGAAGAAAGGAGATAAAGGTAAAGCAAAGGATGAAGAGGAGTCTAGTTCTCAAGCTTATTATGCAAGAGGTAAAGGCACTGGCAGAGGAAGAGCAAGAGGTTTTGGAAGAGGAAGAGGTAATCAAAATAACAACAAAAAGGCTTGCTGGATCTGTGGATTGAGTAATCATTTGGCTCATGACTGTTGGCACAACCAACAAGGATCAAACCAGAATCAAAACAACAATAGCAGAGGCCGAGGTGGAAGATCTCAAAGTAATTTCCAAAGAGGTAGACAAAGTCAAAGAGGAGGCTATGGTAGAGGTGGAGGAAGAAGTTGGGGACAAAATCAATCCTACAACACCACCTACTACAACTATGCAAATGACACACATAATGAAAGTCATACATCATTGATGATGAATTCAATCAGCACATCAGATAAAGAAGATCTAAAGGTATTTTACATTGACTCTGGATGTTCTAATCATTTGTCAGGAAACATAGAATTGATGTCAGAATTGGAAAAAGGCATTTCTAGTCACGCAGTTCAAACTGGTGATAATACAAGACATAGTGTACATTCAATTGGAAAAGTGAAATGCAAGAGTGGAGCAGATTTGCTAACCAATGTTTTGTATGTTCCTACAATACCTAAAAACTTGATTAGTGTGGGACAGATAGTTGAAAAAGGTTTTCAAGTCAGGTTTACAAATGAAGGAGTATTTGTGGAAGATCCAGAAAATGGATATAATCAGATTGTCTCTGGTAAGAAAGAAGGTAGACTCTTTACTTTAAGAGTGCAAGGAAACATTGGTCAAGCTTTGCTCACACATGGTGAAGCAGTGATTACAGAACTTGATCTCTGGCATAAGAGATTAGGTCACTTTAATGAAAGAGGAATTAAAGCTATGGTTGCTAATCAGTCTGTACTAGGATTACCAAATGTGCAAAGTCAACATATGGTTTATAAATGTGAAGCATGTCAAATGTGTTGGTGCATGACAATCATCAATTGAAGGATTATGGAGAAATGAAGTCAAGGAGTCAAGAAGGAAACAAAGTCAGATGGTTGAAGGAAGGACATTTTTCAGAAAACTCAAAGATATGTACACATATGTACATTAGCTGACTTATACCCTTGTTTAAGTCATACACTTGTATATATTCATCTATAAATATGTTGGAAAATGTCGGGCAAGTAGAGCAGAAGAGATTTTGAGAATAGGGAGAGAGAAATTAGTGTCATTAGACACATGAAGAGTGAGTGAATTGTCCATCCTCACTTAGATGTAAATTTTCTGAGAAATCGAGAATTTTTGCGCCCGATATTTTGCTGTCTGCTCCTTTTGTGCTTAATCTTTTGAGAAATCCTTTTGCATGTATCTAAGTCCATAGCTAATCTATCTATGGCTAGAATTTGAGAGGTTAATTGTAATCAGGATGTGAGAATTTTGATTAGGAACATTCATATGTAAGAATGTTCTAACAGTCGAGAAATCTGGCGCACATTTCATCTTCAATGAAATGATCATTGCTCAGTCTACAGTGTAAAGTTTTACACAAGTAAGGGCTCAAAATCTAAGTTGGAAGGTAAGCCATCTATGGCTAGAAGATCTTGATCAAACGGGTTCAGAGTTGGGAGAACCAGTGCTAAGAAGTTGCAGGTGTCAAAGTCGCCATTGCAGAGAAGCACTTTCAGACATAGGTAAAGTGTTTCACACATTTCTCAGTGTGTACTTAATCTTTTTGAGAGATTTAACTTGGCAAAGTTGCGCAACCTTAAGGCGAAGTGTTGTGCAAAGTTTTATCAAAAAATTTATAGGATTGATTAGTCAATGAGTGACTAATCTGCAGCAGACTTTTCTGAGAAGTTGATTTTTCAGAACTTTCAATTTTTCTGATAATTTGGTGAAGATTCTCTAAATTAGGTGGAGTCTAAAGTTGATCTTGATATAGAGGTGATCTAAATTCAAGGTCAACTTGTTCTTTTGGAGATTAACACTCTCCATCAGTGGTATCAGAGCAGGTTGTGTCAAAATTGAAGTGAAGAAGACTCCGACTATTGCAGAAGTACAAAACTTTACATCTTGAAGGTGGAGAAGGGTAAAGGTTGAAGAAAGATCAAAGGAAGACATACAAAAAGCATCAAAAGGATCAGAAGGAGCAACATTCGAAGTAAAGGTACACTTATTATCTGTAAAGGTTAAAGATTTGAAGCTACAGGTGAAGTAAAGATGGGAGATAGTCTCCAAATTGAAAAGTTGGATAAAGAGAACTATCCTGCATGGTCTATGAGGATGGAAGCTCACCTTATGAGCAAAGATTTGATAGGATATATCACAGGAGATGAAGAAAAGCCAGAATTCAGAGATCCTAGTGTTCCAACTAGGGAGGAGCTTGCAGATTTGAAGAATTGGATGAAGAAGGATGCTCAAGCAAGAAGCATCATCTACATGGCAGTCAATGACTATTTGCTTCCTCACATTAGAGGACTTGAAAGTGCTTGTGACATTTGGAATGCTTTGGAAGAGCATTTCCAAAATACAACCAAATCAAGGAAGGCTTCACTATGGGCAGAGTTTACTACCTTCAAGAAGAAGGCCTCACAATCAATTTCTGATTATGTGACAAAGATGAAGGACATTGCAGATTCTCTAGGGGCAGTTGATGAAGATATTGAAGAAGACAAATTGGTAAGACAAATACTCACAGGGCTAAGAGGAGATGAGAAGTGGAAGCCTTTCATTTTATCTACAGAACTTTCATTAGATCACTTTACTCCTGATTTGAATCAATTGTTAGGTCATATGCTAACTTTTGAGAATGATATCAAAGGAGATGTTGATAAGAGTGCAGGTCATGCAATGTATTCTAAAGACAAGAAGAAAGCCAACAAAGGGAAGCAACAATCAGGTGAAGAAGAAGGTACTTCAAACCAAGCAAACTTCATAAGAGGAAGAGGAAATGGCAGAAGTAGAGGAAGAGGCAGAAACAACAAAGAGAATGCAAGAGCTTGTTGGATATGTGGTAAGACCAATCATCTATCTCATGATTGTTGGCATAATAATCAAAACAATGGTAATTATCAGAACTTTAATCAAAGAGGAAGAGGAGGTAGATTTCAGAGAGGAAACTTCAGAGGTAGAGGTGGTAGGAATTCTTTTGGAAGAGGTGGAGGAAGAAGCTTCCAAAATCAATCCTATAATAGCACCTACTACAACTATGCATCAGATCAAAAGGAGGATTCGACTCTCATTATGAATACATGTGAAACTTCACATGAGGACATGAGAGTGTTTTATATTGATTCAAGATGTAGTAATCATTTGAGTGGAAATATTGCTTTGATGACTGACCTAGATCATAATGCAATCAATCATACAGTGCAGACAGGTGATAATACAAAGCATAAGGTAAAGTCAATTGGTTCAGTCAAGGCTAAGGATGGGAGCACTCTTCTGAGTAAGGTACTTTATGTTCCCACAATTCCAAAGAATTTGATCAGTGTAGGTCAAATTGTGGAAAAAGGTTATGAGGTAAGGTTCACAAATGATGGAGTTTATGTGGAAGACCCTAGTCAAGGGTATAAACAAGTTATTGCAGGAAAGAAAGAAGGAAGGCTTTTCACATTGAAGGTACAAGGAAATGTTGGACATGCTATGTTCACATATGGAGAGCAGAAGGTGTCAGAATTGGATCTTTGGCACAAAAGACTTGGACACTTTAATGAAAGAGGTATCAAAGAAATGATTAACAATGATTCAGTACTTGGAATGCCTAACATTGCAGGTCAACACATGACATACAGATGTGAGGCATGTCAATTAGGTAAGGCTCATAAGCAATCATATTCCAAGCATGGATTTATGTATTCAGAAAGACTTGAGTTGGTGCATACAGATGTGTGGGGTCCTTCAAAGGACTTTAGTATAAATGGTTCAAGATATTATGTCATATATGTTGATGATGCTACCAGGTGGATCACAATTTATGTGATTAAGGAAAAGTCAGAAGTGTTTAATACATTTAAACACTATCATGCATATGCAGAAAGGATTACAGGTCAAAAATTGAAGAGACTAAGGTCAGATGGAGGGGGAGAGTATTTTTCAAATGAGTTCAATGATTATTTGTGGAATGCAGGTATAAAGAGAGAAGTTACTTGCAGGTACTCTCCTCAACAAAATGGGGTAGCAGAAAGAAGAAATAGGACTCTTGTTGAGTTTGCAAGGTCCATGATGAAAGAGAAGAATTGCCCAAATTATTTGTGGGCTGAGGCTGTTAATACAGCTACATATTTGGTTAATAGATTGCCTTGTAAAGCTTTGCAGGGTATGACACCATATGAAGCTTGGTGGGGTAAGAAACCTACCTTGGATCATTGCAGAATATTTGGATGCTTGGCATATGCATATGTGCCATCTCAATTGAGGCATAAGTTGGAGCCTAAGGCAGAAAAGTATGTATTCATTGGTTATGATGATAAGCAAATGGGATACAGGTTGTGGAGTCCATCCACAAAGCAATTTATTGTATCCAAGGATGTTACATTTGATGAGCAAGGTACTTGGTATGCAGGTAAATATAATGTACATGCAGATGATGAAGAAGTAGTGGAACAAAGGAAAGGTAAAGCAAAGGTTCAATTACTTGATGAAAGTGAGAGTAATGAAGTGCAGATTGAAGTTGAAGAGAGGCCAAGGTTTGATCCAGAATATGATGAACCAGAGACCTCAAGAAGTGCAGAAGTTAGGAGATCATCTAGGCACAGATGGCAACCTACAAGGTATAGCTATGACACTTCATTCTTGACTACTAAAGATTATGCTTATTTGGTAAAAACAGATGAAGACCCTTCTACATATGAAGAAGCCAAAGGGAAGAAGAATTGGGAAGATGCTATGCAAGAGGAGTATGATGCATTGATAGAAAATCAAACATGGGATTTGGTTCCTAAACCTAATAGTCAAAAGATCATTGGATGTAAGTGGGTTTACAAGACTAAAAGATTTGCAGATGGAAGTGTGTCTAGGTACAAAGCTAGACTTGTTGTGAAAGGGTATGCACAGACATATGGAGTGGACTATGATGAGACTTATAGTCCTGTGGCAAAGATGACAACCATCAGGACACTCATTGCAATTGCTGCTTGTAAAGGTTGGAAGTTGTCTCAATTAGATGTGAAAAATGCTTTCTTGAATGGTTACATTTCAGATGAAGTCTACATGGAGCAACCAGATGGATTCAAAGATCAAGTGAGTCCAAATTATGTGTGTAAGCTCAAGAGAGCTTTGTATGGGTTGAAACAAGCCCCAAGGGCTTGGAATTATAGGCTTGTGAAATTCTTGAATGATCTTGGATTTCAAGGATCAAAGGCAGATAGTAGCTTGCTAGTCAAAGCAAGTGAAGATGGGTTCATTTATGTGTGTATTTATGTTGATGACATAATACTTACAGGAACAGATGATAAGGGGATACAAATGATCAAAAAGCAGATGGAGAAAGAGTTCAAAATCAGTGATTTGGGGAACCTATCATTCTTCTTGGGAATGGAGATCTCTTATACTCAACATGGAGTATATGTGACCCAAGAAAGGTATCTTAAAAATTTGCTAACCAAATTTAAAATGGAAGATTGCAGGGTTGCACCTACACCTTTGGAAGTGAACCATAAATTGTCTAGGTTTGGAGGAGAAGAGTTCAGAGATATGAAACTCTATCAAAGTTTGGTTGGTAGCTTGATTTATGCTACATTGACAAGGCCTGACTTATCATATGCAGTTGGTGTGCTTTCACAATTCATGCATTGTCCTAGAAAGGAACATTGGATTGCAGGACAAAGAGTACTTAGGTACATCAAGGGTACACTCAGAGAAGGGTTGTACTATGGGTTTACTTCAGATACAAGAATCAAGATATATAGTGATGCAGATTGGGCAGGTAATGTGGATGATAGAAGATCAACACATGGATACTTGTGCTATGTAGGAGACAAATTGATTTCATGGTGTTCCAAGAAGCAACATACAGTTGCTTTGTCATCTACAGAGGCAGAATATAAAGGTATGGTGGAAGCTGCAAAAGAGGTAATATGGCTAAAGACACTTTTGAAAGTTTTTGATGTGATTCAGAGTACTCCTATTATTTATGGAGACAATATGAGTTCATTATACTTGGCAGCTAATCCTGTATTTCATGCTAGAACTAAGCATATTGAAATACAGTATCATTTTCTGAGAGAGAAGGTCATTGAGAAAGAGATTGAAGTCATACACACTCCCACAAAAGATCAAGTTGCAGATATGATGACTAAAAGTCTAGATGGACCAAAACTACAAAGATTCAAGGATATGGCTGGAGTAAAGAAGATAGAGAAGAACCTCAATTAATGATTGAGGGGGAGCTGTTGGTGCATGACAATCATCAATTGAAGGATTATGGAGAAATGAAGTCAAGGAGTCAAGAAGGAAACAAAGTCAGATGGTTGAAGGAAGGACATTTTCAGAAAACTCAAAGATATGTACACATATGTACATTAGCTGACTTATACCCTTGTTTAAGTCATACACTTGTATATATTCATCTATAAATATGTTGGAAAATGTCGGGCAAGTAGAGCATAAGAGATTTTGAGAATAGGGAGAGAGAAATTAGTGTCATTAGACACATGAAGAGTGAGTGAATTGTCCATCCTCACTTAGATGTAAATTTTCTGAGAAATCGAGAATTTTTGTGCCCGATATTTTGCTGTCTGCTCCTTCTGTGCTTAATCTTTTGAGAAATCCTTTTGCATGTATCTAAGTCCATAGCTAATCTATCTATGGCTAGAATTTGAGAGGCTAATTGTAATCAGGATGTGAGAATTTTGATTAGGAACATTCATATGTAAGAATGTTCTAACAGTCGAGAAATCTGGCGCACATTTCATCTTCAATGAAATGATCATTGCTCAGTCTACAGTGTAAAGTTTTACACAAGTAAGGGCTCAAAATCTAAGTTGGAAGGTAAGCCATCTATGGCTAGAAGATCTTGATCAAACGGGTTCAGAGTTGGGAGAACCAGTGCTAAGAAGTTGCAGGTGTCAAAGTCGCCATTGCAGAGAAGCACTTTCAGACATAGGTAAAGTGTTTCACACATTTCTCAGTGTGTACTTAATCTTTTTGAGAGATTTAACTTGGCAAAGTTGCGCAACCTTAAGGCGAAGTGTTGTGCAAAGTTTTATCAAAAAATTTACAGGATTGATTAGTCAATGAGTGACTAATCTGCAGCAGACTTTTCTGAGAAGTTGATTTTTCAGAACTTTCAATTTTTCTGATAATTTGGTGAAGATTCTCTAAATTAGGTGGAGTCTAAAGTTGATCTTGATATAGAGGTGATCTAAATTCAAGGTCAACTTGTTCTTTTGGAGATTAACACTCTCCATCAAAATGGGTAAAGCACACAGGTTACCATTTCAGAAGAAAGGATTCAAACATGATGGATTACTAGAGCTCATTCATATAGATGTATGGGGACCAACAAAAGAAGGATCTATCAGTGGCTCAAGGTACTATGTTCTTTTCATTGATGATGCTACAAGATGGATAACATTATATGTTTTGAAGGAAAGATCAGAAGTGTTTGGAGCTTTCAAGCATTTTCATGCATATGCAGAGAGAGTCACAGGTCAAAAGCTTAAGAGACTGAGGTCTGATAGAGGGGGAGAATATTTCTCCCAAGAGTTCAATGATTATCTTTGGAATGCAGGTATTAAGAGAGAAATAACTTGCAGGTATACAGCACAACAAAATGGTGTAGCAGAAAGAAGGAACAGGACTTTGGTTGAGTTTGCTAGAGCTATGCTAAAGGAGAAGAACTGTCCAAATTATCTTTGGGCTGAGGCTGTAAATACAGCTACATATCTTGTGAATAGATTACCGTGTGCAGCTCTAAATGGAATGACTCCATATGAAGCTTGGTGGGGTAAGAAACCAACACTAGATCATTGTAGAGTGTTTGGATCAATTGCATATGCTTATGTGCCATCACAACTTAGGCATAAACTTGAACCAAAGGTAGAAAAATATGTGTTCATTGGTTATGATGAAAAGCAGATGGGTTACAGGTTGTGGAATCCTCTAACAAAACAATTTATTGTTTCTAGAGATGTTACATTTGATGAACAGAAAAGTTGGTATGCAGATCAAAGTCATACAGCTGAAGAATTTGAAGAAGAGGTAAGAAGATGTGAGAAAGGAAAATCAATTGTGCAGGTAAATAGAGATGAAGACTATATGCAAGCAAGTACATCCACAAGTGGATTAACAAGAAGAAATGAAGAAGCTCCTATATTTGATGAAGAAGTGTATCCAGACACTTATGAAGAATGTGAACCAAGAAGGTCAAGCAGGACTAGAAGACAACCCAGAAAGGTATTCTTATGATACTTCTTACATAACTCAGAAGAACTATGCATATATGGTCAAAGATGATGAAGAACCTCAGAACTATGATGAAGCTAAAGGTAAGAAGCAATGGGAAGAAGCAATGAAGGAAGAGATCAATGCACTGGAGGAGAACAAGACATGGGAACTTGTTCCTAAACCAAATGGTAAGAAAGTAATTGGAAATAAATGGGTTTATAAAGTGAAGAAGCTTGCAGATGGAAGTATAGCCAGATACAAAGCTAGATTGGTGGTGAAAGGCTATGCCCAGACCTATGGCATAGATTATGATGAGACATTCAGTCCCGTAGCTAAGATGTCAACTATAAGGACAATCATTGCTATTGCAGCTTCAAAAGGATGGACTCTAAGTCAATTGGATATAAAAAATGCATTCTTGAATGGATACATATCAGATGAGGTATACATGGAACAACCTCAAGGGTTTATAGATTCTAGGTATCCAAATTTTGTTTGCAGGTTGAGAAGAGCATTGTATGGATTGAAGCAAGCTCCAAGAGCTTGGAACTATAGACTGGTGAAGTATCTCAATGATCTTGGATATCAAAGTTCAAAAGCAGACCCAAGTCTACTTATCAGAAGAACAGAGGAAGGTACAATCTACATTTGTATTTATGTAGATGACATTATAATCACAGGTATTTCAGATGAAGGAATCAAGGAGGTAAAGAGATTGCTTGAAAAAGAATTCAAGATTAGTGACCTAGGAAGGTTATCATACTTTCTTGGGATGGAAGTTACTTATACAGATCATGGCATATATGTGTCACAAGAAAGGTATCTTCTAAACTTGTTGAAGAAGTTTGATATGGAAAATTGCAGAGAAGCTTCAACTCCACTTGAAGTTAATCACAAGCTCAGTAAATATGATGGTGCAGACTACAAAGATATGAGGAAGTATCAATCTCTTGTGGGTAGTTTGATTTATGCTACACTAACAAGACCTGATCTTAGTTATGCAGTGGGAGTTTTGTCACAATTCATGCATTGTCCAAAGGACCCACATTGGATTGCAGGTCAAAGAGTTCTCAGATATATCAAAGGAACTATAAAGGAAGGATTATATTATCCTTTTACATCAGATTTGAAGTTGAGAGCCTACAGTGACTCAGACTGGGCAAGTAATCAAGATGACAGGAGATCAACTCATGGTTACATGATATACATTGGTGATAAGCTTGTAAGTTGGTGTTCCAAGAAACAACATACAGTAGCATTATCATCAACTGAAGCAGAGTACAAAGGACTTGTGGAAGCAGCTAAGGAAGTCATATGGATGCAGACATTGTTCAAGAGCTTAGGCATTGATCAAGGTACACCTACAATACATGGAGATAATATGAGTTCACTTTATCTTGCAGCAAATCCAGTATTTCATGCAAGAACAAAGCACATAGAGATACAGTATCATTTTCTCAGAGAAAAGGTAATGGAGAAGGAGATTGAAGTGGAATACATTTCTACTAAAGATCAATTAGCAGACATAATGACAAAGAGCTTGGATGGTGTGAAGACCAGCAGATTCAAAAGCATGGAAGGAGTAAAAGAAAAGAAGATGATATGAAGAAACAAGGAATGTCAATTAGTGATTGAGGGGGAGCTGTTGGAGAAACAATCACTAATTGGACATATATTTGAAGGTCAAATCTTAGGAAGAAAACCCCATGCCTATGTGAAGGGACAAATTCACAAATGTATCATATTTGTAAATTTAGTTCACTTTAGTTCTAGAAGTTTTTTAAAATCACGAGAATACGAAAATCTATATAAGTTAGTTTGTATCAACTGACGCGGAGAGAGAGAGAGAGAGAGAGAGAGTGAGAGAGAAGAAGTAGAAGAAGGAGTTCATTTTATACGAGTGAGTATAGTCGGGCTTCTCTGAGTGAGAAAGCATCTGTAAAACTTCTGAGTTTTCATAGCTATGAGAAAGAACTGAGTAAAGTTCTGTGTATGAGTCTCTCTCCATCATCTCCATGCTTGCCTACTGTGTGATGAATTCAAAAGTTCAAGTTTTCTGAGCAATTCGATGCCTGGCATCGAATCTTGGTTGATAAGTCATTGTTTTCATTCTCTGTGTGTTACTTGTTGTTGAATCTTCTAAAAACATGAAGTTTGTGGAGCAACTCGATGCCTGGCATCGAGTTTCAGCATAAAGCGGATGCCCGGCATCGACTTCTAGCATACAAGTGGTCTTCTTCATGTGTGTGTAAAAGAAGCTATTTCTGGTGCAGAAAAAGGGCCTAAAAAAGCTCAAAGTCGATGCCTGGCATCGACCTTGACTGAAATTCGATGCTAGGCATCGAATTTTTTATTTTTAGACACCCAGGAATACTAAAACAGGCAATATTTCTAGTTTGGGAAGGTCATACAGGGTCATCTTGTGAAGGCCATAACTTGAGTTCTAGAGATCCGTTTGATGCATATGATAGCTTGTTGGAAAGCTCTACTCTTCTAGTTTCAGCCTATAAAGTTTCATGGAGAAATAATACTTGAGCTAGGAGAAATTAGCAAAATACTGAAGGTATGTCATTTCGGTGACTAGGAATTTCTGTAGAAGCAAAGTTTTCACTTTAGCCTATCATTTCTCAAAGTTTGGAGTGGCAATGAGTTAGTGGTGACCATAGAGGTGTTCTAGTGTCACATTAATTCATTTCTTGTGGTGTTTCATACATCAACATATATAAAGAGAGACCAGAACAGAAAAAAAGAGTGAGCAAGAGCGTGCTTGAGAAGAGCGCGTAGTGCGAATAGAGCACATATAGAGATCAAGAATAGGTCTAGAAGATGCGAGAGATTGCATATGTAAAGATGAATAACAGAAACCTGAAATGTCAGGTGTTCATCTGAGAGAGATGGTAAGGAGAAACTACTCAGTATAGGAGAGTTTCCATAGCTTGAGCAAGGAGGCCAAGCTAGTTTTGTACACATCTTCTCTAATAGAGTACACATGTTCATGTGGAAGCTTGCACGCATTCTTCGTATGTGAAGAAATCTGAGTATTTTCATGTTACGGTATAAAGTCAGTTAACAGTTATAGTTCTTTCAGTAAACATGTTTTTCGGTACTTTTAGTAAACGTATTTTTTGGTCAGTTACAGTTTTCTCAGTAAACGTATTTTTCGGTCAGTTAGAGTTTTCTCAGTAAACGTGTTTTCCGGTAGAACAACGAAGTATATCTCGTAGAATAAATTAAAGCTTTGTATGAGAGATAGCTTATCTTGTAACTAGACATCTCTACTATCAGTTCATCAAAGATTTCAGTAAAATGGATATGTACACACAGTACAGAGTCTGACCGAAAAAAACATTCTGAACTGGTGAAGTTTTTCCTTAAACTTCAGAAAGAGTTCATTCAGTAAAGGAAGTTCACGCATCACTTCCTTATATACTTGAAGTAATTACAAACTGAATTGCGGTTGATTCCGATAAAATTCCGATGTAATTACGGTGACAGTCTGGTGAGAGTCCACTGACAGTTCGGTGAAGTTCTAGTGGAATTTTCAGTAAATTCAAAACACACTCTTATATGTTTGAGTGACAGTAACTTTGCTAAGCTAGTGCTGATTATAGAGGTGTTCTAATATCACTCTAGCTTAGCCTGCTTCAATGGCGCGGCGAATTCCGCAGGCTTGACAAGGTTCGAGTCTTTACCGCGTCATCAACAAGTGGTATCAGAGCAAAGAAGATCCACAACAAGTGGTATCAGAGCCGAAAGATTCTGAAGAGAAGAAAGATTCTCAAAGAGCAAACGGAAGTAAAGACACAAGAGGATTCAAAAAAACCTTCATAAAGAAAGGTGAAAGCTGAAGAGATCAACAGCGAACGGTATCAAGAAGTATCCCGAAGTCATTCTCAAGGTAAAGGTTTACAAAAGGTTAAGTTCTTTATCGTTACACTCACCAGAAGAAACAGAAACAAGAAGATTATGGCAGATCATGTTTCAATTGACAAATTGGATAGAGATAATTATCCCGCATGGGTAATGCGCATGGAAGCCTTACTTATGAGTAAGGACTTAATGATGTATGTGACCGAAGAAGAAAAGAAGCTGACTTTTGAAGATAGTAGACAACCAAAGGAAGAAGAATTAGAAGCCTTGAAGCTGTGGCAGAAGAAAGATGCAACGGCAAGAGCTTACATTTATAATACCGTTACAGACCATCTACTACCGCACATTAGAGGTCTGGAGAAAGCGGAGGACATATGGAGTGCGTTGGAAGGTCACTTCCAAAATACTATGAAAGCTAGGAAGGCTAGCTTATGGTCCGAATTCACAACGGTCAAAAAGAAGTCGAATCAAAGCATTAATGACTATGTTACTAAGATGAAGGATCTAGCATATAGTCTTGGATCCATAAATGAAGATATCGAAGATCACAGATTGATAGCACAAGTGCTCACAGGTTTGAGAGGAGATGAAAGGTGGAAACCTTTCATACTCTCAACTGAACTTTCTTTAAATCATTTTGTACCAGATTTAAATCAGTTGCTTGGTTTGATGCTCACATATGAGCAAGACCTGAAAGGAGATGGAGATAAAGGACAAAGTTCTGCAATGTATATGAAGAACAAAAAGAAAGGAGATAAAGGTAAGTCAAAAGACGAAGAAGAGTTGAATTCTCAGGCTTATTATACAAGAGGTAAAAGCACTGGCAGAGGAAGAGCAAGAGCTTTTGGAAGAGGAAGAGGTAGTCAGAATATCAACAAGAAGGCTTGCTGGATTTGTGGATTTAGTAATCATCTGGCTCATGATTGTTGGCACAATCAACAAGGATCAAGTCAGAATCAGAATAGCAATAGCAGAGGCAAAAGCGGAAGAAATCAAAGAGGTAGACAGAATCAAAGAGGAGGCTATGGTAGAGGTGGAGCAAGAAGTTGGGGACAGAATCAATCCTACAACACCACCTACAACAACTACGCAAATGACACATAGAATAAAAGTCATACATTGTTGATGATGAACTCAATCAACACATCAGATAATGAAGATCTAAAGGTATTTTACACTGACTCTGGATGTTCTAATCATTTGTCACGAAACATATAACTGATGTCAGAATTGGAAAAAGGTAGTTCCAGTCATACTGTTCAAACAGGTGACAATACGAGACATAGTGTACATTCAATTGGAAAAGTGAAATGTAAGAGTGGAGCAGATTTGCTAACCAATGGTTTCTATGTTTCGACAATACCAAAAAATTTGATTAGTGTGGGACAGAGTTGAGAAAGGTTTTCAATTCAGATTTACAAATGAAGGAGTATTTGTAGAAGATCCCGAGAATGGATATCATCAAATCGTCTCTAGTAAGAAAGAAGGTAGACTCTTTACCTTAAGAGTACAAGGGAACATTGGTCAAGCATTGCTCACACA
The DNA here is from genome assembly GCA_020310875.1 of Ceratopteris richardii. NCBI lineage: Eukaryota > Viridiplantae > Streptophyta > Polypodiopsida > Polypodiales > Pteridaceae > Ceratopteris > Ceratopteris richardii. The sequence goes on from MU261375.1 coordinate 19,921, forward strand.
TGGTGAAAAGGTGATTATAGAACTTGATCTCTGGCATAAGAGATTAGGTCATTTTAATGAAAAAGGAATTAAAGCTATGA
>MU261375.1:30000-52500 GCA_020310875.1 Ceratopteris richardii
CAAGCTCGAATGCACCAGCGGCTACCTGCAAAAAGTTGGCAGATGGGTCCATGCCTGACAAAGGATGTTAGGAGGGTTTTGGCTGCCTATTCATTTTCATTGACAAGGGCGGCCCAATTTTTTGTCCTCTTTCTCAACCAAGTCGATTACACACCTTGCTCATTGCAGGTGCATTGAAGGGAGGCTCTCGCGTTGTTAGCAGTCAGCTACAGAAGGAAAGGGGGGGGGTCGCTTTCTGTTACACACGACCAGGGGGGTAGCGGTGCTTTCTCTACCACGAAAGGGGAGGTGATCTGCAGCCGTAAGGGCGAGGGCGGATATCTGTAGAGGTTTTTTCTCTTCGTTTCTGGCTGCTCCACAGAGAGGGAGATATGCACAAAAAGGGGGCTTGGCAGCTAGAGAAGCTCTCTCAGACTAGGACATATATGTAGAGGACGCGCACATCTGAGGAGGAGGGAAGAGAATTCTATGCCATCTAGAACTTCTAAAGCTCCAAACCTATTCGTCATTGACAACCTGACATGATACGCTGGCAGTAGAAGATAAGATCGATGCTCCATTCCTGCTTCATCTTTCCTCCTTTCAATCAATTTATATGCCAGATAAGATATCCATAGCTGTCGCAATTTGGTATTCATTATCTTATGTGCATAGGAGAAAAGCTTATTCAGTTCACATTAGAAGAGCAGGAGCCTGCAGATTGTTCGAAGCTCTAAAGTTCCCTCGGGCTCTTTCCTCTTATTTTATTTCCTTCGGTGCGGCCTAGAGTCCAACAAATACGTGCATTTGTTTCATCTAACAAACAAAAAAGAGGCTGCGTTTCTCTCATGAAGCATTGCTCCTTTGTCGTGCTTGAGGGCGACGGAAAAGATAACCACTACGTATCTTAGTGTTGAGCCCTCAGGTTTCTTGGAAGTGTTTTGTAAATGTCTCTCGAGGCTATATATACTTCTGTTCTTTGCAGCCTTTTGCAATCTCTATGGACTTTCTGTTGCCCTCAGACCCCTCAAAGAAAAACAATTAGTGTTGGAGGATTACAGGTGGCTGAACCACGTTGTATGAGCTGTATGCGTTGAAATTCTGAATCGGCATCCTCTTTCGCTCGCGCAGGCTAAGGAAAGAGGAGGGGGAGGAGTCGTGTGTCTGATCGTAGAGGAGGGTGCTTTCTCAAAGCAAAATAAGTGATGCTTTTCACTTTGAAGAAGCACTGGGTTTCATTTGGAACTTGAGTCAGCGGAGTTCTGAGGCATCTATGCTGTGTCATACACTGCACTATCACTGTCCAGATGTGTCGAATATCATTGTATCAGGATTTACAAAGCGTGGTTAGAAGGAAATGAACCACGATGCTTTACTTTTCATAGAGGTAACGCTATCTTACTCATGAGATAATCGTGTTTATGTTTCGTTCCCTCGATTCTTGTCATTTTCTTGGGTACCTCAAGTCTGATTTAGAACCAGAAATTATCCATGAATTATCAAGTGGAAAAGCCACGGAAAGTGCTGGACTCTTATGCAAAACATAGAGGGCAGGTGCATATACATGCATGAAAGAGTTTTATCTGAAGCCTATGATGATGCTCTGGCATTATTGGGTTATCGCCTAATGCGTGGATGTATTTACCACAGATTTCTCTATTCAGCTATTGAGTGGAGAGGTTTTGTTCTGGTTGATCGAGCACGAGTAGTTATTTAAGAAGTATGGATAGTGCACTTCGTTGAGTGATGGGAGTCCAGAAGATGCATGACCTCTTTAGTGAAACACCAACAATGATGCTCAGGAAATCTGGTCGAGAGTTTGTATCATTTACATTTAATCACTGAAAACGATGATACTCTGATGTGGATCATGTTCTCCTATTCAGCACATTGCTTTCTCTTTTTCTCCTACGTTCTCTGTTGTTTCAGTGGTTAGATTATTTTCTTTAAATATTGTACTTGTCATCATTTGGCTCAAGTCCTAAAGAAAAAAAAAAAAAAAAACTTATTTTTATATTTTAGTAGTACTAGATCTTGTCATTGTAGATCTATGAGTTTCGAGATTTCTGACAAAAGACCTACCTAAGATAATCTCGCTATTCAAGTGTATGTGATAATAACATGTAAGCATAAGTTGCATGATACATACGGATAAGGGAACCTTAGCACATATGCTCATAATCATAAACGCCTAAAGCACTAATGTCATGATACTATAAGTCATCTTTTGATTTCAGTTTCTGGTTGGTAATTGCATGCCACAAGAAGTGGAGAGGCACTGAGGTAGAACACTTTATGCGGTTTTCTGAAATGGCAGGTCATTATTACGGGGTTTTGTATGCCAGAAGCTTGTATGAACGCCACTTTGGAAATGATGGGTGCTTGGTACTATTTCCTTGTACATAGTGCTATTGTGCAAGAGGGTTTCTGAGGAAATGGTTCTTCTTGTCAATAGGATTTTGCATCACCGGCTGGTACTGTCTTCTGTGGGATTGATATATGTGTGTGTAAGGAAGAGAGGTAGTGACATTGCAAAAAAAGATCTAAGAGAGTGAGGGAGAGAGAAAGAGGCTCAGGGTGTATGTGTGGAAGCAAGGGTGGAAGAGTGAGAAGAGTAGGGTGTGCATGAGTGAAAGAGAGCTCGGAGAGGTGAGAGCATACTATCATCGATTACAGATACCTTTTTAGCTTCTAGGTAATCCAAGTAGACCGATTCCGAGGGATTTGAACAAAGTAAAGTCTCATATAATCATCTTTTCCTTGGGCTCAAGACCATATCATTTTGGTGCGTCTGTCGGGAAAAGCTTGGTACATCTCTATAAGAGAATGCCATAGGTTCGCCTAGCGCCACAGGTTGGCCGAGCTTGCGGACCCCAAGATCTAGTACATGAGCGAGGGGAGCTCATCGTCAGGAGCAACACAAACTCAAAGAGAGGAACGCGCTCAGAGAAGAGCCCTTGAAAGAGAAAGGAGAAGGTGGGAACCGCCAGGTGAGTGGACCTCGATTGGCTCGAAGAAATCAGTCAAGAACGTGTACTCCCGTAGGAGAGTCGCGAATCAAGTGCAAAAGTTTGAAGGAGGGATCCTGAAGCCACGTGTACTAAATTTTTGGGATCGAAGTGATATTGACATCACACCTCTGTTCGAAATGGCTCAGCGGATTTCAGTCCCCTTGGGGGACTTCACCAAGTTTTCAGGTACTTGGGACGAAGACCCGGATAGTTTTATCCAACTATTTGAGGTTACCTGTGAGGCCAATGATGTAGTTGACCAGGATCAAAGGATGAGAATTTTTCCGGCTATTCTCCGTGATGAGGCAACCAATTGGTATGGGAATTTGACACCACAAGAGCATGGAACTTATCAGATGCTCAAGGAAGCCTTCTTGGCAAAGTTTCGACGACAAGGCTTCCAAGATAGATTGGCCTAACAAATGGATTATTTGCGACAGGGAGTCAATGAGAGCATCGATAACTACATTCAGAGAATGGAAACGTTGGTAAGAAAGATGGGCGCGAATGCTCTGAACGATGAGACATTGAAACGAAGATTCATTTCGGGATTGCGAGATCCTACGGCACAGCAGCATATCAGCTTGACAAGACCTACAACTTTAATGGATGCTAAGGAACAAGCGAGGCTTTGGGAGGAAGTACAATTATGCCAACAAAGGAAGATGGAGCTCTTATATGAGCCTATGGGAGGCCTAGGAAACATACCGATGAAAGATCCTGGCTAAGGAAGTCCCGCATTGACAACCCCAGCTTTTGTAGCCGCCACTAGCACGCCAGGCGAGGTAAAGCCTGCGCTAACTGAAGAACGAATATTAGAGTTGGTCACACAAGCTATAAAAGATGCCACACTAACCCAGGAAACATACACAGTAAAACCAGAGGTGACTACGAACCCCAATCAAGTGTTTCGATCAAATACATGGTGTGGAAAGTGCCATGGTTACGGCCATTTGGCTTCAGAATGCCCTACAGTCTTGAGAGTATTCACAGATAGATCACCACCTAGGATGCGTTGCACTTTTTGTGGAAGAACAAATCACACAGAGGACCGATGTTACAACAAGAGAGCCTATGAAGAGAGGACCATGAAATCCGGAGATACCAGAGAAAGGCCTTACACGGGATTGCCCGCTCAAAGTGTCCCACCTACATCTCGTTGGGAAAACAGAACGACTTATGGATATGGTGCTCAGGGTCAAGGACGAGACTATCCAAGAGGAGCCGCGCGTGATCAAAGAAGAGATGGTCCAATCCAGTGCTGGAGATGTCATGGCTTTGGCCATACTCAATCTAGATGTCCAAACGAAAAGAAACCAATTGATTACACTCCACTATGTAGGTACTGTAGTGGAGAGGGCCACTTTGATGAAGATTGTCCAAAACGAAGAGCCGCCGCCGGCAAGGAAAAAGGACCAGTAGGGTCCTCGAATTATGTTGATACTCAGATGCATTCCACATCGAGAGTTCAAGAGCAAGTTCCTACGATCGGAGTAGTGTTCAAAACACCGAACCCTCAAGAAGGCTCTAGCTCGTCAATGCACTTTGTGGATGCTTACGAAGCCAAGAAACCACACAAAGATCCAACTGTGGCAGTAGTCACAAGGACGTTGGAGTTTATTGATCTCCAAAGTACAGCTAGAAGTAGGTGAAACCCAACAGGACCTAGTTGACTTTTTCACAAACTTGTATGCACAGACCAATTTTCTTGCAGAGAAAATTTCTCTTTACTCTCTTGGAATTTTCCAAAACTGTTTCACACACATAAACTAGACTCTAAGAGCTTTCCAACAAGATATAGAACACCTCAAATGGATAAATACACAATGAGCTATGACCTCTGCAATATGCAGCTTTAATGGAGACCTTGAAACAGAGATGAACCTGAGGACACATATCACTTGCAGAGACTACTGCTCTTAACTCACAACTTCAATGACTTTGAAACTTTCCACAATACAAGTACACTTAAAGAGCTTTCTAACAAGCCAAAGAACACATGATTTGGATACATACACAAGGAGATATGACCTCTGCAAGTTTGAGGTTTAATGGAGACCTTCAGCAGGGATAAAAAACAGAGAACACACACTACTTGCAGAGAGTATTGCTCTCAGCTCACAAATCCAATGATTATGAAAATTTACAGGACAAAATTAGACAGTAAGAGCTTTCCAATGAGCTATCAAACATGTAATTTGGATATATAATGAGGGAGATACAAGCTCTGCAATCTCTGCATACAAAACTACAATAGTGTAGAGATACACATATGACTCTCTTGGACATCCCACAAGATCACGACTTTTCTCCTCTTTTTATAGCATGGGAAACTAATCTAAAACCTTCCTAATACATCTAAATTCGTGGTAGACACTTGGATGGAGGTATTACATGACTCAAGTGCTCAAATAAGCAAAGTATTGATGGACTTTGAGAACTAGCCACATCGACCTTCCACTAGGACACCACTGAAGCTCCCTTGTGACTCACTAATTTGACTCACCATGTTCTAGAACTCACGTGGTATTTTTGCTACATTTTATGAATAATATGAGCCTTATTGAAGTATTTGAAGACTTCCCAAAGGTATTTACATAATTTGAAACTTGTACCCTACATAAAACAAATGTTCGCAACATTCTCCCCCTCAAGTTTCAAAGGGTATTTCCTTCATGCCAAGAATATAGTTGAATCTTTGAAGCTTTGGTCCATCCAAGGATTTGGTGAAGATATCTGCAACTTGATCCTTTGTTCCAACAAAAGAAACCTGCACTTCATTGTTCATGGCCTTCTCTCGAACATAATGATAGTGAACCTCTATATGCTTTGTTCTAGCATGAAAAATAGGATTTGAGGTCATATGAATGCTGCTCAAGTTATCCCCATATATCAGTGGTACATCAACCTGCACATTCAAGTCATGAAACAACTTTTTAAACCACATAACCTCAGTAGTAGCCAATGCTAAACCTCTATACTCAGCCTCTGTAGAAGATAAAGCAACTGTAGGCTGTTTCTTTGAACTCCATGTTAATGTCTTGTTTCCTGCAATTACCACATATCCACTTGTGGATCTTCTGTCATCTTTGCTTCCAGCCCAATCTGCATCACTAATAGATCAGCATCATGACTATAAAATAATCCTTCGTTCATGGTACCTTTCAAATACCTAAGCACTCTTTTCGCTGCATGCATATGAGGTACTCTAGGTTCATGCATAAACTGTGACAATACTCCCACTGCATAACATATATCAGGTCTAGTTTTTGTTGCATAAATCAAAGATCCTACCATGGATCTATATACATTCATATCATGCAACTCATCACCTTCCTTTGCACTTAGCTTTACATTACATTCCATTGGAGTAGAAACAAATTTACATTCCTGCATACCAAACCTTTTCAGCATATCACATATATACTTTCTTTGTATCAACCACATACCTTCATCGCTATACACAATTTCAATCCCAAGAAAGTATCTGAGCAAACCAAGATCTGAAATTTTAAATTCCTTTCCCAAATTACCTTTTATCTCATCAATTGCTTTTGCATCATTCCCTGTAATCAACAAGTCATCCACATAAATGCATACATAGACACACATGCCATCTACATGTTTTACATAAAGTGAAGGATCAGCATGACTCGCTGTGTATCCTTGCAGCATAAGATACTTTACCAACCTTGCATTCCATGCCCTTGGTGCCTGCTTAAGACCATACAATGCCTTCTTTAACATGCATACATGATTAGGACATTTTGCATCCACATAACCATCTGGTTGTGACATATACACTTCTTCATTTAACTCACCATTAAGAAAGGCATTCTTTATATCGAGTTGATATATATTCCACCTTTTACTTGCAGCTAAAGCCAACAAAGTTCTCACCGTTGCCATATTTGCTACTGGACTAAATGTTTCCTCATAGTCCACACCTTGAGTTTGATTATATCCTTTTGCTACAAGTCTAGCCTTATATCTAGACACATTACCATCACTATTTCTTTTAATCTTAAAAACCCACTTGCAACCAATTACCTTTTGCTTTGGTGTACTTGGAACTAAATTCCAAGTCTTGTTATCCTGTAGTGCTTCCATTTCTTCTCTCATTGCTTTCTCCCACTTTTCACCTCCTTTGGCCTCATCATAACATGTGGGTTCATTTTCCTGCTCAACTTTTGTCATAAAAGCATAATGAGTATTCATGAAAGATTCATAAGTATACCTTTGAGGTTGCTTACTTACTCTTGAAGTTCTTCTTACCTCCAATGTAGATGCTCTTCCTTTCTTATTAGGAACCTTTGATGATTCTCCATACTCACATACATCACTAATTTCCTCTCCTTCATCATTAACTTCAACAAGTTTGAGTTTACCTTTACTTTTAACACTTGGAGGTGACTCTTGCCTTAATCTTCCATTGAAAGGTGATCCTCTTTCTTCATCTAAACCACTCCTTTCATCATTTAAACTTCCTGATGGCTGAACTATGCATTCATCTCCTTCAACCACACCTTCTTCATTTTCATCCATGACCTGCAAACAATTCTTATCTGCATACCATGAAAGTGATTCATCAAAGTTTACATCTCTTGACACAACAACCTTATTGGTATGAGGATTATAGCATCTATATCCTCTTTGAGTATCTGCATAACCAATAAATATACATTTTTCTGACTTCGCATCAAGTTTAGATCTCACCTCACTAGGTACATGTACATAACATACACAACCAAATACTTTCAAATGACTTACACTTGGTTTCCTTCCATGCCATACCTCATATGGTGTCAAATGATGAACTCCAGCAGTCGGAACTCTATTCATAATGTAAACACTTATGCTAACAGCTTCAGCCCAAAAATAATTAGGCAAACTCATATCATTAAGCATGCTTCTAGATGCTTCTGCTATGATTCTGTTTCTTCTTTCTGCGACTCCATTTTGTTGTGGAGTATACCTGCATGTAACTTCTCTTTTGATACCTTCATCATACAAAAAATCAGTAAAAGCTTGAGAGAAATACTCTCCTCCTCCATCGGATCTTAGCTTCTTAATATACCTTCCTGTTTGCTTTTCGACATATGATTTGAACTTCTTGAAACAATCAAAAACCTCACTCTTATGTTTAATGAAATACACAAATGTCATTCTACTATGATCATCAATGAATGATACATAGTACTTATTACCAACCAAGGATGCCTCTTTAGTAGGTCCCCACACATCTATGTGTATGAGATCTAGCAAACCATCACTTACATAGCTTGAATGCTTGAAAGGTTGTCTACTCTGCTTACCCATTTGACATGCTTCACAAAGATGCACCATATGTTGCTTAGTAAGATCAGGTAATCCTTCAACAATCCTCTTCTTTGATAGCTCCTTTAACCTGTGTACATTCATGTGTCCAATCCTTTTGTGCCATAGATCAAGCTCTGCTATTCGATGCATACCATAAGAGAAATAGTTTGTATGATTTGGGTTTACCTTGAATGTAAACAATCTACCTTGTTTTTGACCTCTAGCAATTAACCTCCTTTGCTTTGGATCCTCAATGAAGCAACCTGCATGATTAAATCTCACTTGTAGACCTTTTTCTACCATTTGACCAACCGACATCAAATTCTTAGTGATCGTTGGCACATAAAGTACATCCTTCAAGCAATTTGTCTTGCTCTTATCCTGCATAACAACATCTCCAACCTACATAATCTTATGTGTTGTATCATCTCCTGTTTCAACATGACCTTTACATGACGGATTATGCATATTAGAAAACCATGAAGCATCATGAGACATGTGATTAGAACAACCACTATCTACATACCATACATCGCTATTGCAATTCATCTTAGTTTCTACATTCATCATAAGAAGAGAATCATAATCATCACTTTTACCTTCAACTGCATAATTTCCTTGTTGTTTACCTCTTCTTGAATAGCCTCCTCTTCGATTACCACCTTGATTATTTTCATTTTGATAACAATCTTTGGCATAGTGTCCATACCTTCCACATATATAGCAATTGTTCTTATTATCTTCACTCCTTTGTCTTTGGTTGTAGTTGTAGTAGCCTCTCGTACCTCTAGCGCTTGATCTTCCTCTTCCTCTTGTGTTGAAGAAGCCACTTGAAGTCCTTTGATCATCGCTCCTTCTTCCTCGACCTCTATTTGAACCTCTTCCACCTCTGTTTCCACCTCTTGATGATCCTACATAAAGAGCTTGTCCTTGAGATCCTTTTTGATTTGAAGTAGAACCATTTAGATTCATCTCCTCCGTGACCATGAGGGCAATAAGTTGATCAAAATCTGGTAATTCTCCTCTGACATAAACTGAAGTAATGAAGGGTTTCCATCTCTCATCATCTTTGAGTCCGTTGAGAGTATGTGCAACCAAGTCGTCGTCCTCCACATGAGCTTGAATTGATCCTAGTTGATCTGCAATCTCTTTAACTTTCAATATGTAATCATTGACCGATGTCCTTGTATCTTTCTTTATGTTATTCAACTCATTTTTGAGTTGAATCTTCCTTGCTCTTGTACCTGTAGCATACAACCTTTCCAATGCAAGCCAAACATCTCTACTTGTGTCTAGATCTTGTATGTGTCCTACCATTGAATCTTAAATATTTTGTGATAAAATGAATATAACCCTTTTGTCTCTCTCATTCCAAAGTCTAAACTCCCTCAATTGTTGCTGATTTGGGTCCTCTGGTAATGTGGGTTTGATATCTGTGCCGTCAATCAAACCATACAAGCCTCTACCTTGCAAGTATGCTGTGATTCTAAACTTCCATGCTTGATAATTGGTCTTATCAAGCTTCTCTATTTGTGCATGTTGGTCTCCCATAATACAAATGCTAAGCTTCCTCCTTTAAGCCTCCTTTCCAATGTGTGTGATGAGAAGAAATATAATATTTACCTTGTAAATGAGGTATGTGCACCTTTCTTTGCTTGGATGTTGCTTCAAATGCCTCCTTGCAATCTTCTTCTACCTTTGTGTAGTGTTGATGATGAACTGCTTCTTTGATAGCTTCAAATTCTTCGTCAAGGTATGATAACCTTCTCCAAGCCTCCAAGTACTTGCTCTGATACCAATGTTGGAGTTTATTGATCTCCAAAGTACAGCTAGAAGTAGGTGAAACCCAACAGGACCTAGTTGACTTTTTCACAAACTTGTATGCACAGACCAATTTTCTTGCAGAGAAAATTTCTCTTTACTCTCTTGGAATTTTCCAAAACTGTTTCACACACATAAACTAGACTCTAAGAGCTTTCCAACAAGATATAGAACACCTCAAATGGATAAATACACAATGAGCTATGACCTCTGCAATATGCAGCTTTAATGGAGACCTTGAAACAGAGATGAACCTGAGGACACATATCACTTGCAGAGACTACTGCTCTTAACTCACAACTCCAATGACTTTGAAACTTTCTAGAATACAAGTAGACTTAAAGAGCTTTCTAACAAGCCACATAACACATGATTTTGATACATACACAAGGAGATATGACCTCTGCAAGTTTGACGTTTAATGGAGACCTTCAACAGGGATAAAAAACAGAGAACACACACTACTTGCAGAGAGTATTGCTCTCAGCTCACAAATCCAATGATTATGAAAATTTACAGGATGAAAGTAGACAGTAAGAGCTTTCCAATGAGCTATCAAACATGTAATTTGGATATATAATGAGGGAGATACAAGCTCTGCAATCTCTGCATACAAAACTACAACAGTGTAGAGATACACATATGACTCTCTTGGACATCCCACAAGATCACGACTTTTCTCCTCTTTTTATAGCATGGGAAACTAATCTAAAACCTTCCTAATACATCTAAGTTCATGGTAGACACTTGGATGGAGGTATTACATGACTCAAGTGCTCAAATAAGCAAAGTATTGATGGACTTTGAGAACTAGCCACATCGACCTTCCACTAGGACACTACTGAAGCTCCCTTGTGACTCACTAATTTGACTCACCATGTTCTAGAACTCACGTGGTATTTTTGCTACATTTTATGAATAATATGAGCCTTCTTGAAGTATTTGAAGACTTCCCAAAGGTATTTACATAATTTGAAACTTGTACCCTACATAAAACAAATGTTCGCAACAAAGGACTCAAGAGTATTCGAAGAAGAATCGAGGAGGCGAAGGTGAAGAAGGGAGTCAAGAGAAGAGCGTTGAGCGTGAAGAGGTAGAAAACCAAGTTGGAAGATTTGTTGAGCCGCAAGAGCTTGAGGATGGGGAAGAGATAGAGATTCTTCCACCAGTGACCAAGGAGTTTGTGCCGGGCATAGCACCATTCCCTGAAAGATTGAAAGCTCCGAAGTGTAGAAAGGAAAGACAAAGTTCGGAAGAAGTAGATATTGTAAAGTTGCTCGCTGACACGGAAGTCACGCTGGATATTGGAACATTGCTAAAATGTTCACCTGCTTATAGGAAACAATTCTATAACGAATATATTAAGAAGCCGAGGAAAGCTCGAGATAAAAATAGACAAGATAAAGATGTCCAAGGGATCATTCAAAGCATTACGATGCAAATTGATTCGAACGCTCCAGCTGTGACGGTCGAGATTAAAGGATATGCAGTCCCCGGTGCTCAGTTAGATAGTGGAGCCGCAGTCAACCTTATGATGGAGTTCATGATGAAAGCTTTGGGCCTCAACCACATGGAAGAGACGCCGATGTCTTTGAGAATGGCGGATCAAACACAAGTGAAGCCTGCGGGCCTTTTGAAGAATGTAAGCACAGTTGTGGGCGGTTTAGAGTTTAAAGTTGATTATCTGATAGTAAGACCAAGGACCTCAGAGGCTACCTTCTCGATCTTGCTTGGACGGCCATGGCTGGTGCAAGCCGAATGTGTGCATGACTGGCGCACAGGTTTTATTTCAATAGGGCCAAAGTCTGATCGGGTTCAAATACGAGTATCCCCACCCTCGAGCAACAAGAAGAAAACAATAATAGTCGATGAGATGGAAAAGAAAAAGGAGGAGAGAGCAAGCCACGAGATTGCACGAGCTAGGTTTTCTTTGAACACGGACACCTACAAGAATCTGCTTCAATACGGGTTCAACTTGCAGCTCTTTAAGAATCAAGACACGAAGATGGGAGAGTATCAAAATCCATTACTCTATAACAACGATTCAGACCAGGAGTTGCTGGGATGGTTGACACATACAAGAGAATTTCAGTGCTACATGTTGAGTATAGATGCAAGTAAAAACAAAGTTACTCAATCCCTGGAGAAGGGAACTTCAAGAGAAGAGTTGAAACTGGAGTTAGCTCCGACAATGGAAGTGCAACAGTTGAGAGAAAGAGTTAGAATGCTAGAAGCAGAGATTCTAAAGAGAAGTCGAGAATCGGAAAAAGAAGCGAAGAGTAAGACTAAAGTGTCGGAAGCCATTGCAAAAGCTGAATTAAAGAAATTAGGTTCAATCGAAACAGAACAAAATAATGATTTACTAGCCAACCATGCATGCGTGATCGGAGAGCACACTCCAATCACAGTGTCATCGAGGAATAAGGAATATTCGCGAGAAGCTCAGTTGGAAAAATGGGAAGTTTTTCCAGAAAAGTTCTTGAGCGTAGGGTCAGAGCTACCAGAGGGAGTACGAGATTGTATTAAAATGACACTCAAAAATTTCAGCAAGGCCTTTGCATGGTCATACAGTGATCTGAGAGGAATTGATCCTCGAATCTACCAACATTATATAGACTTGGAAGAAGGCACACGAACAATATGTCAACGACTCAAGCGAACGAATCCAGTCTACTCGGAATTGATCAAGCTGGAATTGACCAAATTATTGGAAGCAGGATTCATATATCCCATTGCATCTAGCGAGTGGGTATCACCAATTGTAGTTGTTCCGAAGAAAAATAAGAAAATCCGTATTTGCATAGATTATCGTAAGTTGAACGAGCGCACAAAGAAGGATCACTTCCCCTTGCCCTTTACTGATCAAATCTTGGACAGAGTGGTTGGCCATAAATTGTACTCATTTTTGGATGGTTTCAGTGGATACAACCAGATCCAAATCCATGAAGAGGATCAATCAAAAACTACTTTCACGACAGAATGGGGTACGTACGCATATCGTGTGATGCCATTTGGATTATGCAATGCACTGGCCACATTCCAGAGAGCAATGATAGCTGCATATCAAGACTACTTGCAGGATTGGATGGAGATATTTCTCGATGACTTTGCGATCGGAGGTGATGATGAAAACATGATGGAGAGGATCGAAGCAATTTTAAGAAGAAGCATTGAAAAAGGCATCGCATTAAATCCTGAAAAGTGTACATTTGGAGTGCGAAGAGGATTGCTTCTAGGACATGTTATTTCTGAAAAAGGAATCGCAGTTGACGAAGATAAAGTGGAAAAGATTGGACAACTTGCACCGCCTCAAAATTTGCGGCAACTCAGAGGATTCTTGGGCCATGCGAATTATTATCGACGTTTTATATTAAATTTTGCATCCATAGCGGCACCACTGACGAATCTTTTGAGGAAGGACCAACAATACCAATGGACTGAAGAGTGTCAAGTTGCATTCGACTCGATCAAAGAGAGATTGATAAATGCACGGATTTTGGTAGCACCCGACTGGACGAAAGAATTCCATGTGCATACCGACGCTTCTCATACCGCGGTTGGAGCAGTGCTATGCCAAGCCAATGAAAAGAAGTTGGACCACCCTATTTATTACGCAAGTCGCAATTTGAATAGCACTGAGAGGAACTATACGACTACGAAAAAGGAATGCCTCTCGATGATCTTTGCGGTGAGCAAGTATCGGCATTACTTGATGGGAAAGCATTTCACGTTTTATGTGGATCATGAAGCCCTTAAGTACATCATTAATAAACCCGAACTATCAGGGCGATTGATGAGGTGGATGCTACTTCTCCAAGAATTTCAGTTCACAGTAGTGACCAGACTAGGCAAAGCACATATATTGGCTGACCATTTATCTCGAATTGTTAATGAGGAGCCAATCTCTGGTGTGCCCGACGATGCTCCTGATGGACATCTATTCCAGGTTGATGCGAAAGTACCTTGGTATGCCGACTTGGTGAACTTCTTATGCACTACTAAATATCCGCCAGGAGCAAGCAAGAGAGAGAAGCAAAAACTGTTAGCATTGGCAAAGCACCATAGCATCATTGGGGGGCAACTCTATCGATATTTTGTTCATGAGAGCATCTATCGGAGGTGTCTCGAGGAAGAAGAAGCAAACCTAGTGTTGAGGGCTTTGCATGAAGAACCTTGCGGTGGGCACTTTGCTGGTGAACTGACGGCAAGAAAGATTTTATTGGCTGGGTATTGGTGGCCAACGCTCTTCAAAGACTCTCACACATACTGTAAGAAATGCGACAGATGCCAAAGAATGGGAAAACCCACATTAGCACATGCTGCTCCTCTTACGCCGGTGTTGGCTCTTAAGCCGTTTGAGAAATGGGGAGTTGATTTTGTGGGGCCTATTGATCCTCCCTCACGACGAAGATCCAATAGGTATATCTTGGTCTGTACTGACTATGTTACCAAGTGGGTAGAAGCCAAAGCTCTGAAGACTGATCGAGCTGTTGATGTAGCTAAATTTTTGTATGAACAAATTATCACTCGATTCGGATGCCCGTTGGAAATAGTGAGTGATAGAGGAACCCATTTTGTCAACGAATTGATCAAAGAATTAATGGAATTATATAAGATCAAACATAGAAAAAGCACTCCATATTACCAGAGAGCGAATGGACAAGTGGAGGTCACCAACAAAATTCCTGAACAGATTCTGACAAAGACAGTAGCTGTGCATAGGAGAGATTGGGATGAGAGACTTTTGGAAGCTTTGTGGGCATATCGAACATCCTACCGAGTGACGACAAAGAGCACTCCGTTCTCCCTAGTATATGGCGAGGAAGCCATCTTTCCCATCGAAAAAGAAGTTCCGACATTAAGAGTGGCCATCGAAGCCAGGTTGGGTGAGGAAGAGTCATTAAAGGAGAGGTACATACAACTGGTCAAGCTGGAAGAAAAGAGACTCATTGCACAGCAAAGTTTGGAAGCTATTCAAAAGAGACGTAAGGAGAGGCATGATAAGAATCTCAAGACCTATGTGATTCAAGAAGGGGATTTGGTACTATTCTATGATAGTAAATATTATAAATTCCCAGGGAAGTTACAAACAAGATGGGCAGGACCGTTTAAGGTGGTGGAACTCAATTCCAATGGTTCCATGCAAATTCAAGATTTAGGAGAAGAATATGCTCCCGTGAAGGTTAACGCGCTTCGAGTTAAACCATATTTCAAGTGATGTTAGGATGGGAGAAGCCAGACGAGATCCAAACGAAGTGACGAAGTAGACTCCTTGTACATACATGTATAGTTATATATATATATATGCGCATATGTAAGCTATGATGTGTGTGTCATAAATATTCTTTCTTGCTAGCTCAAGAATTTTGGACTTCTAATATTTTTTGTGTTATGCAGAGACTGTTAGGAGTTAAGTAACAAAATGGCAGATCAAATAACGCAACTCTACTTGTACGAGTTAAGGATATATTTCTCGGACCAAACATTCGCCCGCATGGACATAGATGTCGACGACTTTGAGACGGAATATGATGTTGAGGAAGCGCATTGGCTGGTATGCTTTATAAACCAGGGTTTGGGTGTTGCATTTTACATTGAGTGTTTTGAGGAATACCTGACTCGACATGTAGGATGGGCGGGAGATCGATATTACTATTTCGATTCTTTGAGGGAAATGCCTAATGAGGAAAACGATATCACGTGGGCTTGGGCAGATGTGCTAACGCTAGGAAGTGATGACAGAGCTCCTGAAGTTGAGCCTGACTCACCCTAGGGAAGTTGTCGGGATGCGAGTACGATGTGAGACTACATGAGACATTCCGGAGACTCACATTCTAGATCGTCTAAAGATAGGCACAGGAGGGACTAAGGCATAGCTGGCTGTAGTTACCTAGTGAAAAGTCAACTCGATGAATACATATGTAGTGTCTGTAATTGAGAGAATGGAGTGAAAAGGTGGTTGATCTGTCAAAGGCTAGAGTGTATATGTTTGCATGTATGTGTGGGAACCGTGGGAAAAGTCCCTTTCTTCCTCTCCCTAATTCTCAGGACTTGGGTGAACTAATTAACTATGAAAAAAAAACAAAGAAAAGAAAAGAAAAGAAAAAATATTGTGTTGTTGTGATCGTACCAATGCGCTATGGTGGGCTAGTAGGTGGGTGGATTTATCCTCGCCGGGTGGTTAGGACCACGAGCCGCAGCTAGTTTCGCCATAGGCTTGGGAGGTATATGTCTGTGTCTTAGCTACGCGCCATAACGGGTTGGTAGATAGGTGGAGCCATCGTGGCTGGGTAGTCACGACCACGAGCCGTATCCAGCTTCGTTATGGGCTAGCTGATATATGTTATGTGTTTGTGTGTTGTGCGCTGCATTGCGTTGGTAGATGGGTGGAATCAACCTGATCGGGTGGTCAGGTCCACGAATCGCATCCAGTGTCAATATAGGCCAACGTGTGAATATAAATAAAATTTTCATATGAAGTTATTCCCCACTCCTGAGGGGGAGAGAAGGAGAGGAGAGGGCGATGATCGCCTGGAAGGGAACGTTATTTTCTTGTGTGATTGGTATGTGTTGGGTTGCGACAGATCAGCTCACTTTGAATCAACATTCTTGAAGGCACGGAGACTCTATATGTACTTATGGATGAGGCTTTAGCGAGGTAAGGCAACGGTCTTGCTTTATAACTTGTGTGCTCTATCTGAGGGTTTTTCTAGTGTGTGGGACACTCCAGGGTTCTGATGTATGTCTTCACTTGTGCTCGAGTCTCGATGGCTTCTGTAGGACGACGATGGGGATTCTTCGGGAATGTCTAGTCATGGAATGATTGTACATAGCGAATAGTAAATGCAATAATGGGGTATGCATTTTGGGTATTTTTGCATGTCCTGTTGGATTCATTTCAGTTGTTGTTGTTTATTTCGGTATTTCCGTTTCTGTTTTTCGCAATGACGGTGCATGTGTAAAACATGGAAAGGTGTGCATGTGTTATTTTGGTTGAGACCATTTTCCATAATGGAATGTATGAGCAAATTGATGCATGGCTGAAATGGAATTGCATATATATGTATGTCTTGGATCATTTTGGAAGTGACTGATTTGTATGTATACATGAGTGATTTTTTTTTAGCACTAATAGCTTCGATGAGTGCAGATTCAGTGGAAGTGACAGCTCGATGAAAAGTTATGTGAACCAATTGAAAATTGACATGTTCATGGTTGTTTGGATTTTATTCCAGCAATAGTGGCTCGTCGAGGACGACTTCGCAAATAAGAAGAGGGAAGTATGTTAGCTCAGAAAATGGTTGGTTTTTATGCACTAATGTGGATCTATTTGGCAGGAAATTATTTTTGATTTTAGAGCTTTTGGCATCAAGTCTTTGGAATTTGATGAAGGAAAACACTAAGTGGACTTTGACGACAATGCTCCAAACAATTACATCAATATCCTGGAAGTGTCAACTAATGTTATTGATCAAGACATCAACATCATCCTTGTTAAGAGGGGTGGTTTGGCTGGCGAAAGCAAATCCCAGTCTTTGCAAAAGCAGGATTTCGTGCAATAGCTCCAGACATGCGTGGCTATGGTGATTCCTCTGCTCCTGAAGGTGCAAATAATTATACTTATTTGCACGTTGTGGGAGACTTGATTGGCTTACTGGATGCCCTCAAAGTGGAGAAGGCTTTTGTGGTGGGTCACGATTGGGGTGCAATGGTTTCATGGCAGTTAGTGATCTTCCGACCAGATAGAGTTATCGCACTTGCAAATCTAAGTGTTTATTACTCTCCAAGGAACCCAAATGGAAGCATGGTAACACTTATGAGGAAATATTCTGGAGGCAACATTATATGTGCAAGTTCCAGGAAGGCGGAAAAATACTCTCGAACCTTTTGGAGTTTAATAAGCTAACAACAAGGACTTGTGAGCTGGTGGAATGCTCTTCTCAAAACCCAAGAGGAGGTGAATGCACTAGCCCATCAGATAGAGACACTCCCTTAAGGAGCCTGTCAGGTTGAAGCCGTCCTGCTACACACCAGAAACCAAGTGGGCTTGCCCATGGATCAGACAAGGGAAGGTCACCTTTGGGCTGGCAAAAAGGAAGTTGCCCAAATTAGTGTGGCTGCCAGGGATAAGGTCGCCCATGTGCAACAAGTTCTGGTCGCCCAGGAGCTGCTAGAGTGGCCCACAAGGTCAGAGGTGTATCAGCAGGAGAGTGCATCCAAAAGAAGTTACCAAGGAGGAGAAGGGGGGGCCTGGAATCTGACATCTCCCTTTTTCCGTTTTTTCGTATGCAGAGAAGGAAGGGGAGTAAGGGGGCTTTTATCTCCAGCGGAATTAGAAGGGGGTTCCCTCTGGCGCGTTCGGCGGCAGCTCTTTGGGGGAAACAGAAAAAAGGGGGGGTCACATAGTTACCCTGGGGGGGTGTCAAAGGGAGCTATAGGAGGCTTCTTCTTTTCCTGTTTTTCGACGCACCTCCCTCTGTTCTCGAGAGTGGGGCTGGACAAAGGGAGATAGTTGATAACAATCAAGGGGCACCTCGAGTCGGAGAAGAAAAGGTTGGAGCAAACGTTGGCTAACACCTGAGGCAGGAGTTGGAGGAGATTGTTCGATCCAGGCAAAGGAAGGGAGACGACATCATCTATTGCGAGTACTTCAATCTGGAGTTGCATTCACTTCCATGTAAGGAACGGATTTTTGACTTTGTCTGAATCTTGTTCAGTTCAGAAGGGAGTCACTATGCTTTATGTGCTAGTTTTAGATAACATCCTTGCGTTTCTTCGATGCACATGACTGCACATTGCACTCATTCACCTCCGGCAACCGCTTCTTGCAAGTTGTCGCATAACTTCAGATTGTTTTTGGCTCCCCTCTCTTTGAACCCCCTAATCCTTTAACAGAGTTTGGATTTTAGACAGAGATATTATTGCACGTTTTGGGTGAACAATCTTTTTACAATCAAGCCTGCACATGAAACTTGTTCATGTTCATTTCAATACTATGCCTATCAAATTTTTAATGCGTTATGGACATTTAATGGCTAACTGGCGTCGGAGATTCCGCTAGGGACAGAGAAGGGATCTTCTATGTTCGTTGATGCCACATTGTCCAAATTCTCAATAAAGTTAATGCTTCCATAACCTGAGAATACGATAGTCAAACTGAGTTGTTGTGCTAAGTGGATACAGAAATGCTTTTATGGCTATGAAATTCGTAAACCAGGTGATATCAGGACTTTATCTTGCTATGATGTTTTGTGTGGCTCCAGAATACAAAAGGAAAAAATAAGATCAATAGGAAATCATTGTGGTTGTTGCCATTAGATTGTAATCATGTACCGTATTAACCTTGGAAAGTGTATAAATTTAGTGTGCACAAGTGTTCCTAAATGTATGCGGGATCATGGCATGACTAACATGTTCCTTCCCTCACAATAACAGAGGAAAGATCACCTGTGAAATTATGCAGATTGCGCTATTCATGCAGACGAGCTCCGTTGTCCAGGTTGTTTGGCATAGTTGAATCGTTGTATTTGACTTGGAAAGTCTGCTGTCGTGAGATTATGGTGCTCTTAGAGTGTGCTTTCCGGCATTGGGGGTTTTCATCCTCACTATGTTGTCATGAGCCAACCTTCATTAGGTGATGTTTTTTTCCTCCCAATATTGAGGGAAAACGAAACACGATGACGAGCTTCAAATCTATTTTCTGAAACGTCAAAGCTCAATATTAAATGGACATTCAAAGGATAGCTATGGTTTTACATATGCACGACGCGCTAACTTTGCATTCTGAGGTTTGACCCTGCTGAGGAGCTGGCATCTTGTCACTTCTGAGGATTTCGGATTCTCTAACCTAATAGTATGACTAGTAAAGTGAAACCTAAAAAGCATATACAGCCAAGGAGATAGCTGTGAATAATTGACGCAGCGACAACCAACAGAGGGAGGAGAAAGTGAGTAGAAGAAGAAATAGAGGGATAAAAAGAGAGAGAGAAAAAGAGCGTGTATGTGTATGGGCAAGAGGGTGTGGGAGTATAGGTGTAAGAGTGGGGGGAAAGGGAATGCATGTGTGGATGGAAAAGAGGGGTTTGAACAAAATAAAGGCTTCCACAATCACTTTTTTCGTGGGCTTAGGAACATAACATTTTGGTGCGTCTGCCGGGAATTTATGGCTAGTGCATAGACAAAGGAAGGGCTCCTCGCGAGATAATTATGGCTCTAAGTAATCCAATTGGACCGATTCCGAGGGGTTTGAACAAAATAAAGGCTTTCACAATCATTTTTTCCTTGGGCTCCGGAGCTAATCATTTTGGTGCGTCTGCCAGGAAGCACATGAGCTAGTGCATAGACATAAGAAAAATCCATTGTGAGACAATTGTGGGCTCTAGGTAATCCAAGTAGACCAATTGCGAGGGGTTAAGCAAAATAAAGCCTCGTATAATCATCTTTTCCTAAGAACTCAAGAGTCAAATCAAAGAAATATGTGATGTACTTGAGATGAGATAGTAGATACCTATAGCTAAAGTTTGAGATATGAGGGGAGACATTGCAGGCCTAGAGCTAGTGGTAACAACTTAGAAGTCTACCTTGCTCATTTAGGACTGGCAAACCTACTAGTCGGTGCTAGTGTGAGGAAACCTGGGGTTTGAGGAGATAGAGTGTATTGTGTTGTCACTGCCTTGTGCTTGTAAGAGGGGTTGTATGGATAATTGATGGGTTACTCTATCTTGTGCTATATTTGTCGTTGTTCTATATTTTGTTGTTGTGCTATATTTTGCTTCTCTAACTCATCACTCGCTATGTCCATTACTTCCATCTCTACCTTCTAAGTATAGAAGTGAAGTGATGATAAGTGCCTACTATTTTAGTATTTTAGTTTTCAAGTGCATGTTATTTTAAAATGCTCCAGGAGTAGTGCTTTTGGCATTCCTTGAACCCATACACTACTTCACTACCTATAGGTGAAAATTTGACATGCATGGTGGGTCCGTTTGTGCTCTAGAGATGATTGCAAGAGGGCATAGCTGCACGTGTGAAGAAATAAAGCTTAAATCAATGCACAAGAAGAAGATGTGAAGGCCACTTGAATGAGCATTGAGAATGGTGCAAAGGATTGAGGTGGGCAACTGTTGCAACTAGAATTAGTGCCACTTCATGTTTGCACCAACTGCTATTAAAAGTAACTAGAGACTCCAAGAGGGATTCAATTCCATTGGAAATGAGTACAATGCAGTTCATGACAGCGAAGAACAAGGGATGGAAGGACTCCTATTAGTCCAACCCATGATGATTTGGAGCTCTCTCTCTCTCTCTGTCTCCATCTCCATTTCCCCCCTCTCTCTCTCTACAACCTTTTAACCTCTTCTTTCTATGGAGCGATCAAATTTTTATTGGCTTTGTTTGTGGTGGCAATCGTGCCCTCTCTCCCTCCCTCTCTCTCTCTCTCCCTCTATCTCTCTCTAGCCCAGGCACTGAGTTGAGCGCTCAGTTTCGAACTTTTTTAGTCCAGTAGAGAAATTCAACACCCAATCTAATTTTTTTACCTAGCAATAGTTGACCAAGTTGGATGCATAAGGAAGTGCAATCGAACAATACAATCGCCCAAAGTTGAATGATAATCAAGTCTAAAATGACGTGCCAGACAAAAGTCAGCAAAATGTACAATTGATGAAGTGTGTGTGTGTATGTTTATATATATATATATATATATATATATATATATATATATATATATATATATATATATATATATATATATATATATATATATATATATATATATATATATATATATATATATATATATATATATATATTTATATATATATATATATATAGTCAGCCAATTTCAAGTGACCAAGAAAACAAGTGGATTTTATTTTTTAGTCAACTTTATTAAGCATATGGAAGAGACGTTGATAGACTTGGCTTTTCAAATGTTCCCAATGGTGTCCACTGAGCAATAGAAGCTTCCGCTTCTCTATGTAATGGCTAAGTTCTGAGTTTTTTATAGTGCTTCCTGTGGCACAATGTTAGTAAAAACGAGTGGTATGCAGTTGTACAAAAAACAAGTCGTATGTAGCTGTACGTAAATGGAGTGGTGTGCACATGTGCAAAAGAGTAGGGCAGCCAAGTGGCAACGAGTTGAAGCCAAATCTCTCAAGAAACTAAGCCTATATAAAGAGGCCTAGGGCATCAAGGAAAAGCATGTTGAGGGGGGAGTCTCTCCCTCTCTCATCCCTCATGAGGGTGCAGGAAGAAGTGTTAGTCTATTTCCGTGGCTTGACTAGTCTGTGTGTTGACTAGTGCAGAAGGATGCAAGGAGGCAATAATCAAGGGTAGTGATGACCTTCTTCAAGTCAGTGGCTCTGCCTGG
>MU261375.1:57500-80000 GCA_020310875.1 Ceratopteris richardii
TGTATTAATGTACTTGATGTTCACTTCTTTTGCTATTACTTTCTCTCTATTGAAGTGATAGTGGATCTCTATGTGTTTTCTTCTTGCATGGAACGTAGGGTTGCTTTCTAGATAAATGCTTGAGGTGTTATCCCCAAATAGTTTAATCTCTTTGACCTCCACATCCAAGTCTTTGAAGATCTTCTTGAGCCACACGAT
This sequence comes from Ceratopteris richardii, assembly GCA_020310875.1. Lineage (NCBI taxonomy): Eukaryota > Viridiplantae > Streptophyta > Polypodiopsida > Polypodiales > Pteridaceae > Ceratopteris > Ceratopteris richardii. Next base: position 57,699 of record MU261375.1, read on the forward strand.
CTCAAACATCGAAAGTGCTAAAGCTCTATAATTATCCTTGGTAGATGTAGGTTGTTTCTTGAACATCCATGATATGAATCTTTGACCTAGAATGAGGACATAACCGAATGTGCTCCTTTTGTCCTCCTTTGAACTAGTCCAATCAGCATCACTAAAGCCTTGTGGTTGTAATCTGTCTACATAAGGGTAGTACAAACTTTGATTGAAAATATGCTTTGAAGTTTTTTGATGGTGATGCACCACGATGGGTTCCCCTTTATGAGAACTTTGGAATGATACTCTCATAGTGCAAAATAGATCTCTAGGTGATACATGTAGTGTTTGTATATAACTCTAGAAATACACAAAAACTACATAGTGCATAGAGACATAACCAAAATTTTCTACCTTTTACAAATGTAAGTGAACTTAAAGTCTGTGGCTGACCAAGACACTATATGTTTTATTAAAGAACATATAAAAAAATTTCTGATGGCCATTTAGACTTTCAAATTGGCACTAATGATAACAATATCCTATTAAGGTCAATATGGCCAAAATGAATTATGGGAGAGAAAAATAAAGAATAATAAAGGAAACTTGAGTCTAAGTATACCATGTATACCTCGCACCTCATCAGAAACTTACATAGTGTAAAAATAACTGTGCAAGATCATGAATCAAGTAACCTCATCAAGTGATAACAATGTCAAAAGATATCTTGTGGTAGAGGTTTAGTTAAAGCATCTGTAACATTATCTCAAGTATGAACCTTCTCAAGAACAATGAGCTAAGTGACTAAGAGGTGTCTAATGAAGTGATATGTCACCTCAATGTGATTATTCTTTCCATGATATACTGGATTCTTAGCCAAAGCAATGCCACTCTGATTATCATTGATCAAAAGATGTACATGCTAAGGTAGACTCATATCACTAGCAAGATGAGAAATCTAGTTTCCTTACATGCCTTAATAGCTACAACATAATCTGCTTCTATAATGGAAACAAATTTACATTCTTGAAGACTAGATTTCCAAGAGATAACACCTCCAACAAAGTGAAAAATTGTCTCTGATATAGACTTTCAATTGTCTATGAAACCACCATAAATCAAAATGTGTGTAATCAATAATGGATGCCTCTCCTCTATCCAAGCATAAAAACTTTTCCTTAGTGCCTCCCAAATATCTCAAAATCATCTTGATCACTTCCCAATGCTTTGCCAAGCTTAGGCATATATTTGCTCATAAATCCCATTGCAAATGCAATTTCTAGTCTTATAACTACCATATCATACTTGAGACTACCAACAACAGACTCATAATGAATTTTGGTCATGAATTCATTTTCCTCATCTTATTTGGGGCAATAATCCTTTCTCAATTTCACATATGCAGGTAAAGGTGTACTCAATACCATTGCACCCTACAAATTGAACATGTGAAGTTATTTGGATATGTACTCACTTTGAGACAAGTGCATGCATCTTTTATTCATATCATGAGTAATGTGCATGCCAAGAATATGTTTGGCATTCCCCAAATCCTTTATATCAAATGTCTCACTAGACTTCTTTTTGAGTAATAACAAGTCATTAGAGACTTCCTAGTAGTTAACATATTTGGGTCATAAAGTATCAAGAATACCATAGTACCATATGAACATCTCTTAGTGTAGAGACAATGATCCTCATTGCTTGGAGAATAGCCTTAAAACTTCATAAAAACATAAAATTTTTGGTACCATTCTCTAGGGGACTATTTAATTCCATTTAAGTTGTTCTTTAGCTTACAAACTAGACTCTCTTTGCCAAGAACTACATAACCCTATGATTTTTCCATATAGATATCATCTATAAGATCTCCACGCAAGAAAAAAGTTTTCACATGCATTTGGACAAGATCTAAGTCCCCTATTGCAACAAATCCAAGCAACACATGTAGCCTAGTCGTCTTGACTACTAGAGAGAAGATTTCCTTGAAATCAACACCATGTTCTTGCTTAAAACCTTTTGCAACCAATCGTCCTTTATACTTTGGATAAGAACTATCAAATGTGAATTTCATCTTATATGCCCATTTACATGGCAAAGATTTCTTGTCCTTTTGCAAAGGTACCAAGTCCCAAGTGTTGAAGATAAATGTACAAGCTCATTTTCACATGAGCTGTGCTTGGATAAATTTACCAAATATAAAGATAAAGGAAAAGAAGAGAAAAGGAAAAAAGAAAAAAAAATTCTTCCCAAAATTCATGATAAAGATACAATATTATCTGCCTTGTAGTAAGTGGCATGTAGTGGGCAATCAAATGAAAGTGGTGAGTTAAGAAGGAGGCATAAACTTCTTCACATGCTCATTGGTTATAAAAGTGGAGTGGGAGCACGTTCTAAACAAGGAGAGAAAGAGGCAAGAGCTCTCAATAGTCCAATCTAGTCATTTTGCCATTTTGTCTTCCCATAGACTCCTTCCAGTTGCATGTCATTTTGTACATAGCTCTGTTGTGAAGCTCATATCTCAATGTATATGTAGCCATTTCTTGTGTTTAAAAACTCATTGGAAAGCTTATTGTGTGAATTTTTTTGTCTTAAATATCTCCTTCAAATCTTATATATTCTGTGATATAGCAGTCAAAGAGTGAAGTCGAGTTTTTTAGCATACCTATGTAGATAGGTAGTCTATTTTGGTCGATTAAGTTTGCCAACCAAAATGTATCCAAATTGCTTAGTTTTTAGCTTGTTCAAAAGATCTTTGCATGTACTTTTTTGGCTTAAATGTTTCATTCAAAGGATTTATATTTTGTGAGATACTCATCAGAGAGTGAAGCCCGATTTTTTAGTTTACTTGTGTGTGTAGGTGGTCTATTTTGGTTAGTTGCATTTCTTGACCAAAACTCATCCAAATTGCTTGATTTTTAGCTTCTTGGAACGATGTTGATGTGTATGTTCTGTATCTCAAATATCTTCCTCAAAGGATATATATTCAGGGAGTTATCAGTCCGAGAGTGAAGTTCAATTCTTTAGCATACTTGTGTGGATAGGTAGTTCATCTTCGTCAGTTGCGTTTCCTAATTAAAACTTGTCCAAATTAAGTTATTTATAGTTTGTTAGAAAGCTCTCTTTGTCTAGTTTGATTGACTAAAGGCATAGGTCCATTTGAGTTTTGTATTGAGACTAGCAAGCTATCTAAGGTACATCTATTTGTCCAAGTGCTGGACATACAAGGGTTCACTACACGTTTTTGTTGCGCATAGGAGAACTCATTCTCCGTAGTTGGTATCAAAGCAAACTTGGTGCTGAAGCTTCATCAACAAAATTGGGGTTAAATCAAAGCAAAAGGGGAGCTACAAAACAAGGGGGAGCTTCACAAACGCAAGAGCAAAGGACAATATAACTATTCGAGGTAACTCTCAAAGTTTTTGATAGTCTTCAATGGCTGACTTGGGTCAACAAGTAGAGAAATTGGATAAGGATAACTATCCCGTGTGGAAGTTTAGAATGAACAACTACCTAATGGGCAAAGGCTTGTGGGGTATTGTGAGCGGCGATGATGCTCAACCTCAAATCAATCAAGCTATGGCCACCGAAGTCCAAAGGAGGCAAGCAAAAGAATGGGAAGAGAGGAACAGAAGAGTCATGTTCCTCATTTCACAAGTCATTATTAATGCCATGGTAGGGCATATTCAATTTCTAGAGAAAACTAAGGATGCTTGGGAAGCTCTTGAAAGGATGTTTTCAACAAATACCAAAGCTAGGAAACTTCAACTCAAGAATGAATTGAACACAATCAAGAAAAGTTCGAGTTAATCCATAATTGAATATACTTTGAAGATTAAAGAGCTAAGTGATGCTTTAGCTTCTATTTTCACAATGGTTGAAGAAGAAGATATTGTGTGGTATACTCTCAATGAATTGAGAGAAGATGAAAGACGGAAGCCTTTTATAACTTCCATTAACTTGAAAGATGCATGTCTAGGTTTTGAACAACTAATCCCCCATCTTGTTATAGAAGATCTTAGCTTTGGTGGCCCCAAAGGAAAGGACAACCACAACCAAATGTTATATGTAGGTCGAGGTAAAGGAAGTAATTTAAGAGGAGGCTCAAGAGGAAAAGGAAGAGGTCACAACAACTCCAACTACAATCAAAACGATTCGAAAGACAACAAGGATGCATCAAATGCCAACACACAAGGAAGAGGTCGAGGTAGAAGTAGAGGAAGAGGCCGAGGCTCCTACAATTCTCATAAATGTTTAACATGCTATCATTGTGGTAAAGAAGGACACTATGCTAGTGATTGTTGGCTGAAGAATGGAAGGCCAGATGGAGGCAATCAAAGGAGCCAAAGCAACTATGCAAGCACCTCAAGTGAAGGAAGCAAGGACACACTACTTGCAATGAGACATGAGTATAGAAGCTCTTGTGAAGATGAAAAAAAAATGGTACATTGATTCAATTTGTAGTAACCATATGTCATGCCAAGGAAGTTTGTTCATTAATCTACAGGTACCAAGTGGAAAACGATGTGTTGAAACAATTCATGATACTCAACACATGATTGAACATATTGGAGATATAAAGGCTTGGAGTTACAAGCATAGCAAATTTACTATCTAATGTTCTTCATGTTCCTACACTTTCAAAGAACTTGATTTCAATAGGAGAAATGGTAGAGAAGGGTTATCATGTCATATTCAATGAGAATGGGTGCTTCATAAAGAATCCAAAGGAAGGCTTCAAGGTCATTGCTCGAGGTAGAAGAGAAGGAGGGATGTTCACTTTGGACATCCAACATCCACATGGAAAGGTCATGTACATTCAATGTGGGAACAAAAAGATTTCAGAGGTGGACTTATGGCACAAAAGAATAGGACACATCAACATTCCAAAGCTGAAGGACATGAGCAAACATGAAGTGTTAAGAGGTCTTCCAAAATTTAAAAGCATTAGACTGCATGAGTTATGTGAAGCTTGTCAACTAGGAAAGCAAATGAGGCAGCCACTCAAGAGGATCAATTATATGGCCCCAAATGGCTAAAATTGCAAGATGCATGCTCAACAAGATGAAGGTACCATTTTCATATTGGACTAAAGCTACCACAACTACCATTTACTTGATGAATAGGTGCACAACATTGGAAATACATCATTTGACTCCAAAGGAGGGACATTCCGATAAGAAACCTGATCTTACACACCTCAAAGTGTTTGAATGTGTTTGCTTTGTTCACATTCCACAAGAAGTTAGAACAAAGATGGAACCAAGTTCAGAAAAATGCATTTTCATCGGCTACTCGATGGAGCAAAAAGGATACAAGTGTTACAACCCTAGAAAAAGGACGTAAGGGTCTTGCGAGATGTGGTCTTTGATGAACTAAGACCATGGTATGAAGATAAAGGAAAGGAAAAGATTCTTGAAGAAGATTTTGATGATTATGTAGGAACAAATCAAAGAGAAGTTCAACAATCAAGCACAAAGAAGATGTATACATGAATCAACCGGTTGGATTTGAAGATGAAAACCATCCAGACTTTGTTTGCAGGTTGAAAAAGGAACTTTATGGTTTGAAGCAAGCACCAAGAGCATCGAATCAGAGATTGGTAGAATATCTAACTAAGTGTGGATACAACCCAAGTAGTGCAAATCCTTAATTGTACATGAAGAAGGAAGAAAATAGAGAGGTATATATTTGCATATACATTGATGACCTCATCATAACAAGAAATGATGTTATAGGGATTAAAGATATCAAAAGGAAGCTTGGTTAGGAGTTTAAAATTTCAGATCTTGGAGAGCTGACATATTTTTTAGGAATTGAAGTTCTTTATGGAAAAAGTGGAATCTTCTTGATGCAAAGGAATTACTTGTTGGATGTTCTTTTCAGATTTGGAATGAGTGAATGCAAACCACTCACTCAACCCATGGACAAAAATACAACGTTTGCTCAAACGATGGAGAACTATTGGAAGATGTAACGACATACAGAAGCATTGTAGGATCATTAATCTATGCAAACATTACAAGACTTGATTTATCTTATGTTTTTGGTGTACTTTCTCAGTTTATGCAAGCCCTGACAAGTGAACATTTAAACTTAGCCAAGAGAGTGTTAAGATACATAAAGCATACAATTAATCATGCTTTGTTTTACAAGTTTGATGAAGAATCGCAGGTCAAAGGCTTTAGCAATGCTGATTGGGAAGGTTCAAAGGAAGATAGGAGATCAACCTCAGGTTATGTGTTCATGATAGGAAGCAAACCTATCACATGGAACTGAAAGAAACAACCTAATGTTGCACTTTCATCCATGGAGGCTGAATATAGAGGATTAGCATTTTCCACATGTGAAGCAATGTGGATTAAAAAGCTTTTGGCTAATCTTGAAGTGCAAGTTGGAACCATCCCTATATATAGTGATAACATGTCAAGTATTTACTTGGCAAGCAATCCTATGTTTCATGCAAGGAGCAAGCACATAGAGGTCCACTAACACTATGTAAGGGAGAAGGTATTGAGCAAAGATGTGGAGATAAAGTTCATCAAAACCAAAGAGTAGGTTGTAAATATGTTTACAAAGTTCTTGGATGCTTCTAAACTCAAAGGTTTCAAGGATGTGATAAATTTGCAGGACATGGTTGAAGATAACTCCCAAATGAGCTTGAGGGGAAGTGTTGAAGATAAATGTACAAGCTCATTTTCACATGAGCTATGCTTGGATAAATTTAACAAATATAAAGATAAAGAAAAAGAAGAGAAAAGAAAAAAAGAATTCTATTCAAAATTCATGATGAGTAAAAGATACAATATCTACCTTGTAGTAAGAGGCATGTAGTGGGCAATCAAATGAAAGTGGTGAGTTAAGAAGGAGGCACAAACTTCTTCACATGATCATTGGTTATAAAAGTGGAGTGGGAGCATGTTCTAAACAAGGAGAGAAAGAGGCAAGAGCTCCCAATAGTCTGATATGGTCATTTTGTCTTCCCATATACTCCTTCTAGCCGCACATCATTTTGTACATATCTCTGTTGTGAAGCTCATATCTTAGTGTATATGTAACCATTTGTTGTGTTTAAACACTCATTGTTGTTGGAGCAAGTCTATGACAAGCCTAAGTATTGGCTTGAGTCTCACAAAGTCATTAAAGAAGCTTCAAAATGAAGACTATGTAAAGTTCACTTGTGAACTACCTCTTGTAACTTTTGAAGAGTTTACTTAATGTAAAAGTAAGAGAATCTTAAGTGGTTGAGCCCACATGATCAAGAATGGAAAGAGGAGCCACGAATTCGTGATTTGTGGTAGGTAGAGAATCAAATCAATCATTGATTGATTGGAGAGTGATTGAGGGAAGTTAGCCTCCCAAACTCAACTATAAATAGATGGCAGTTTTAGTCGTGGTTAGAGAGACCTATGTGAAGACCTCCAAGAGCTGAGCTTTATGCCATTTCAAGGTGTGATTACAAAGCACACATATGTATCAGTAAGTCATTGTATTGTACAAGCAATATAGTTTCATTTTTATGATTATTTGAGGTCATCTTTCCATGTTCTTGTGATGTGTACTACTCACTGCCATTACTTCAGTTTTTCTCAGTCAGCTTGACGAGATTGTTTCTCTGCACTTGGTTAATCATTTTCAGTGATTTAACTTGGTAAAGTTAGCTCTATAAGTCTACTATATGCTCACAAATTTTCATGTCATTTGGATGTTGGAATCTTCAGTTATGTACATTTGAAGTCAACAGGGTATGTTCATTTTCTCTTCTCTGTCAGGTACCCGACTTTTTCAGTCATCTTGTCAGAGTCATTTCTCAGTGGTTACTCATCCAAATTCAGTGATTTCAAGCTTGTTGGATTCAACTTATTGTCTAGTATAAGCATACAAATTTTCATGATCATTGGATTTTTACATTTTGAGTTATGTTAATGTTTCTACTCACTCGTCTATTTCTGTAGCAGCCCGTGAAAATCGGGATGATGTCATCACTTGTTAAAAGTCATTCTCAGTGTGTGGTTTGTTATTTTTGATGAGATTACTCTCTAAAGTTAGCTCTTTCAGCTACCTAGCCTTCCCCAAGAGGAATTAATCTAATTGCTGCTGTGCTCAGAGAATTATGTAAAACACTGGACAGGTGTATCAACCAAGAATAGCAAGTTTTCACCTCTGAGCTAACTCCAACTTATCTGTTTTGATCTATCTTTTTGAGAGTGATCTTCCAAGGTACATAGGGTGTCTAATACATCCATTGGCAAGCTAAAAGGGCCCACCATCTACTCCTGGAGTTCATTTGGCTGGTGTAGAGCAAAGATTTTGCAACACCTCTTCATCTTCAACACATACCTATCCATCTCTTCACAGTGGTATCAGAGCAAGGTTGGACAACATGGGAGATGGATTTCCTTCATCAATTGACAAATTGGACAGAGGTAACTACTCAGCTTGGTCATTAAGAATGGAAGCTTATCTCCAAGGTAGAAGTTTATATGGTTATGTGGCTGGAGATGAAGTTATGCCAAGTTTCAGGAACAAAAGTCAACCAACACAAGAAGAGCAAGAAAGATTGAGCACATGGTGCTCCAAGGATGCACTTGCAAGGTCTTATCTCCTCAACTCTATCTCAGATTTTTTGTTGCCTCACATTAGAAGTTGTAAGACATCTCAGGAAGTGTGGGATGCACTTGAAGCTTTCTTTGCTTCAAGTACTAAAGCTAGGAAGCATCAACTGTGGCTGGATTTCACAACTCTCAAGAAGGCTCCCAAACAAAATGTGACTGATTTTGTCACAAAGCTCAAGGACATAGCAGATCAGTTGGGAAGCATTGGAGAGGTAATAGATGAAGAGCAAATTGTAAGGCAGGTCATCAATGGATTGAAGGCAGATGATAAGTGGGAAGCATTCACCACAGCTATGGATTTGTACATGGACATGCATGTACCTGATTTCAACACACTCATTGGACAACTACTTACTCAAGAGGCAAAGCTTATCAAAAATGGAGAAAGCTCTAAAGGTAATCAATCCTCAGCTTTATACACGGATAAAAGCAAGTCTAAAGATAACAAAGGAAAGGCAAAGAAAGTGGATGATGAAGCAGGTACATATCAAGCTAACTATGCAGGTAGAGGAAGACATGGCAGAGGTAGAGGAAGAGGAGGTAGACAAGGCAGGGGGAGATCCCAAGACTCCAACTCATGTTCTATTTGTGGATTAACTAATCATACAACTGAAAATTGCTTTAGGAATTCCAGGAATCAAAGAGGCAGAGGATACAATAGAGGAAGTTATGGCTACTCAAGAGGAAGGTTCAACAACTACCATGGCAACTACAACAACTACAATCATTCAAACTATCAAGGAGGCTACAAAGGAAGGAGAGACTACAATAACTACACAGAAGACTCAAACAAAGAGGATTCATTATTGATCATGAACATGGCTATGCCACAAGGTAAATCTGATGAGCATATTTTCTACATAGATTCACGTTGTTCAAATCATGTGGCAGGAAATATGGCACTCCTATCAGATTTAGAAGATCCAAGGAATAAGCATGAGGTACAAACAGGAGATGATACAAAACATCCTGTGGAGAAAATAGGCAATGTCAAAGCACCTGATGGAAACATCAACCTACTCAGTAAGGTACTCTATGTCCCTACCATTACAAAGAATTTGATAAGTGTTGGGCAGATAGTAGAGAAAGGGTTGCAAGTCAGGTTCACAAAGGCAGGAGCATTTGTTGAAGATCCAAGTCAAGGATTCAGAAGAATTGCAAAAGGTGAAAAGACAGGTAGATTGTTCACATTTGAATTACAGGACACTAGAAACATTGCTCTCTTTAATTATGGTAGTCAGACACTCACAGAATTGGAAGTATGGCACAAAAGGTTAGCACATATTGGTGAAAGGTCATTAAAGCAAATTTGCAGGGACCAAAGTGTACTTGGACTCCCTAACTTGTCAAAACAACATATGATTTATAAGTGTAGTGCATGTCAGTTTGGAAAGTCTCACAGGTTACCATTCATGAAGAAAGGTTATATGCATGGAGATCTCTTGGAGTTGGTTCATACAGATGTATGGGGACCAAGCAAGGAAGCTTCAATATCAGGATCAAGGTATTATGTTTCCTTTATTGATGATTGCAGCAGATGGACTATCCTATTCTTTATGAAACACAAAGATGAAGTTTTTTCATGTTTCAAAAGATATTTAGCTCTTGTGGAGAATCAAACAGGTAAATCACTAAAAAGGCTAAGGTCAGATGGAGGGGGAGAATACTTCTCCCATGATTTTGATTCTTTTCTTCAAGAAAGAGGAATCAAAAGAGAGGTAACTACAAGGTACACTCCTGAGCAAAATGGAGTGGCAGAAAGGAGGAATAGGACAATTGTTGAAGCTGCAAGGTCTATGTTAAATGAAAAGCATTTACCTAATTACTTATGGGCTGAGGCTGTATCTACAGCCACTTACTTGATTAACAGGTTGCCTTCAAAATCCCTTGATGGGATGACTCCATATGAGGCTTGGAATGGAAGAAGACCAAGTTTAGATCATTGTAAAATTTTTGGATGTATTGCTTTTGCTCATGTTCCTTCACAGGTTAGAGGCAAGATGGATCCAAAAGCAGAAAGGTGTGTATTTATTGGATATGACAACAATCAAAAGGGCTACAGGTTATACAACCCTACCAACAAAGGATTCTTGGTAAGCAGAGATGTAGTTTTTGATGAGAACAATTCATGGTATGAAGATTCATGCAGGAAGATCAATTTACCATATGATCTTGAAGAAGATTTTCCAAAGCTTGGTAGAGAACAATCAAAGATTGAAGAACAAGACACCTCAGAGGATGATGAAGAATGTCAGATGGAAAAGATCAAAGCATGGAAGTCTAAAGGTAAAGCAAAATTGCAGGAACTTGGACATGAGGCAGAATCATCACATCATGGCCTAAGAAGATCTATGAGGGAAAAGAAAAAACCAGAAAGGTATGGGTTTGACACCTCATTAGTAACTAAACATTCTATCTACATAGCACATGACATAAACCAAGAGGAGCCATCATCATTTGAAGAGGCCAAAGCAAAAACAGAATGGAAGCATGCAATGAAGGAAGAGATTGAAGCACTTGAGGAAAACAACACTTGGGATTTGGTGCCCAAGACTTCATCCATGAAGGTAATAGGCTCAAGATGGGTCTATAAACTCAAGAAGAATTCTGATGGTTCCATTAACAGGTATAAGGCAAGGCTTGTAGCAAAAGGCTTTGCACAAACTCAGGGAATTGATTATGAGGAGACCTTCTCTCCTGTGGCAAAGATGCCTACTATTAGGGTTTTGCTTAGTATTGCCTCTTCCAAGAATTGGAAGATACTTCAACTAGATGTAAAGAATGCATTCTTGAATGGTTGGATAACAGAAGAGGTATATATGGCACAACCACCTGGTTTTGAGAATCAAGTTTATCCTAATTATGTGTGTAAACTTAACAAAGCATTGTATGGTCTCAAGCAAGCTCCAAGAGCTTGGAATTTCAGGCTTGTTTCATTCTTGTAGGACAAAGGCTTTCAACCAAGCAAAGCAGATCCTTCACTCTTTATTAAAAAGAGTAATTCCGAGGTCATCTACCTATGTGTATATGTAGATGATATTATATTGACAGGAAATGATGCAGATGGTATGAAGAAGATCAAAGATCAGATGAGAGAAGAGTTCAAGATAAGTGATTTGGGTTCACTTACCTACTTCCTAGGTTTGGAAGTTGTCTACAAAGATCATGGTTTGTTTCTCACTCAAAGAAAGTACATTAAGGACATGTTGGCAAAATTCAAGATGCAAGATTGTAAGATTGCAGGTACTCCAATGGAGGTTAATCACAAATTGAGCTCACATGAAGGTGAACTCATAGAGGACATCACATCATATCAAAGTCTAGTGGGTAGTCTCAACTATGCCACATTGACAAGAGTAGATATATGTTACAGTGTGAGTGTGCTAAGCCAATTTATGCACACACCAAGGAAACCACATATGGATGCTGCCAAAAGGATACTCAAATATCTCAAAGGAACCATAAATGAAGGACTTTACTATCCTTATGTATCTGATTTAGGTTTGAAGCTATTTTCTGATGCAGATTGGGCTGGCTCCAAGGAAGATAGAAGGAGCACTTTAGGTTATCTTACCTTTGCAGGTTCAAAGCTTATTTCATGGTCATCCAAGAAGCAACCCACAGTTGCTCTCTCTTCTATTGAAGCTGAATATAGAGGTCTTGCCATAGCTACACAGGAAGCTATGTGGATGAAGACATTGTTCAAAGATCTTGGATTGGAGTTTGGAACTCCAACTATTTTTGGTGACAATATGAGTTCTATTCACTTGGCTGCTAATCCTATTTTTCATGCAAGGACTAAACATATTGAAGTTCATTATCATTATGTACGAGAGAAGATCCTAAGCAAGGAGATTCAAATATCATATGTGTCCACACATCAACAATGTGCAGATATTCTAACCAAAGCATTGGATGGTACAAAGCTTTGCAAATTCAAAGCTATGATTGGTTTGCAGGAAATCTTGGAAGATTGAAGACCTCAAGCATACTTGGCTTGAGGGGGAGCTGTTGGAGCAAGTCTATGACAAGCCTAAGTATTGGCTTCAGTCTCACAAAGTCATTAAAGAAGCTTCAAAATGAAGACTATGTAAAGTTCACTTGTGAACTACCTCTTGTAACTTTTGAAGAGTTTACTTAATGTAAAAGTAAGAGAATCTTAAGTGGTTGAGCCCACATGATCAAGAATGGAAAGAGGAGCCACGAATTCGTGATTTGTGGTAGGTAGAGAATCAAATCAATCATTGATTGATTGGAGAGTGATTGAGGGAAGTTAGCCTCCCAAACTCAACTATAAATAGATGGCAGTTTTAGTCGTGGTTAGAGAGACCTATGTGAAGACCTCCAAGAGCTGAGCTTTATGCCATTTCAAGGTGTGATTACAAAGCACACATATGTATCAGTAAGGCATTGTATTGTACAAGCAATATAGTTTCATTTTTATGATTATTTGAGGTCATCTTTCCATGTTCTTGTGATGTGTACTACTCACTGCCATTACTTCAGTTTTTCTCAGTCAGCTTGACGAGATTGTTTCTCTGCACTTGGTTAATCATTTTCAGTGATTTAACTTGGTAAAGTTAGCTCTATAAGTCTACTATATGCTCACAAATTTTCATGTCATTTGGATGTTGGAATCTTCAGTTATGTTCATTTGAAGTCAACAGGGTATGTTCATTTTCTCTTCTCTGTCAGGTACCCGACTTTTTCAGTCATCTTGTCAGAGTCATTTCTCAGTGGTTACTCATCCAAATTCAGTGATTTCAAGCTTCTTGGATTCAACTTATTGTCTAGTATAAGCATACAAATTTTCATGATCATTGGATTCTTACTTTTTGAGTTATGTTAATTTTTCTACTCACTGGTCTATTTCTGCAGCAGCCCGTGAAAATCGGGATGATGTCATCACTTGTTAAAAGTCATTCTCAGTGTGTGGTTTGTTATTTTTGATGAGATTGCTCTCTAAAGTTAGCTCTTTAAGCTACCTAGCCTTCCCCAAGAGGAATTAATCTAATTGCTGCTGTGCTCAGAGAATTATGTAAAACACTGGACAGGTGTATCAACCAAGAATAGCAAGTTTTCACCTCTGAGCTAACTCCAACTTATCTGTTTTGATCTATCTTTTTGAGAGTGATCTTCCAAGGTACATAGGGTGTCTAATACATCCATTGGCAAGCTAAAAGGGCCCACCATCTACTCCTGGAGTTCATTTGGCTGGTGTAGAGCAAAGATTTTGCAACACCTCTTCATCTTCAACACATACCTATCCATCTCTTCACAATTGTAAAGCTTGTTACTTTTTTTTCTTAAATATCTCCTTCAAATCTTATATATCTTGTGAAATATCATTCAAAGAGTGAAGTCCCATTTTTTAGCATAGCTATGTAGACATGTAGTCTATTTTAGTTGGTTAACTTTCCAAACCAAACCATATCCAAATTGCTTGATTTTCAGCTTGTTGGAAAGCTCGTTGCATGTACTTTTTCCCTCCCAAATATATTATTCAAAGTATTACAACGCAAATCGATTCAAATGCTCCAGCCGTGACAATCAAAATTAAAGGATATGCAGTCCCTGGTGCTCAGTTAGATAGTGGAGCCGCAGTCAACCTGATGACTGAGTTCATGATGAAAGCTTTGGGCCTCAACCACATGGAAGAGACGCCGATGTCTTTGAGAATGGCGGATCAAACACAAGTGAAGCCTGCGGGTCTTTTGAAGAATGTAAGCACAGTTGTGGGCGGTTTAGAGTTTAAAGTTGATTATCTGATAGTAAGACCAAGGACCTCAGAGGCTACCTTCTCGATCCTACTTGGACGGCCATGGCTGGTGCAAGCCGAATGTGTGCATGACTGGCGCACAGGTTTTATTTCAATAGGGCCAAAGTCTGATCGGATTCAGTTGCAGGTATCCCCACCCTCGAGCAACAAGAAGAAAACAATAATAGTCGATGAGATGGAAAAGAAAGAGAAGGAGAAAGCAAGGCACGAGATTGCACGAACTAGGTTTTCTTTGAACACGGACGCCTACAAGAATCTGCTTCAAGACGGGTTCAACTTGCAGCTCTTTAAGAATCAAGACACGAAGATGGGAGAGTATCAAAATCCATTGCTCTATAACGACGATTCCGATCAGGAGTTGCTAGGATGGTTGACGCATACAAGAGAATTTGAGTGCTACATGTTGAGTATAGACGCAAGTAAAAACAAAGCTACTCAATCCCTGGAGAAGGGAACTTCAAGAGAAGAGTTGAAACTGGAGTTAGCTCCGACAATGGAAATGCAACAGTTGAGAGAAAGAGTTAGAATGCTAGAAGCAGAGATTCTAAAAAGAAGTCGAGAATCGGAAAAAGAAGCGAAGAGTAAAACTAAAGTGTCGGAAGCCATTGCAAAAGCTGCATTAAAGAAATTAGGTTCAATCGAAAGAGAACAAAACAATGATTTACTGGCCAACCATGCACGCGTGATCGGAGAGCACATTCCAATCACAGTGTCATCGAGGAATAAGGAATATTCGCGAGAAGCTCAGTTGGAAAAATGGGAAGTTTTTCCAGAAAAGTTCTTGAGCGTGGGGTCAGAGCTACCAGAGGGAGTACGAGATTGTATTAAAATGACACTCAAAAATTTCAGCAAGGCCTTTGCATGGTCATACAGTGATCTGAGAGGAATTGATCCCCGAATCTGCCAACATTATATAGACTTGGAAGAAGGCACACGACCAATATGTCAACGACTCAGGCGCATGAATCCAGTCTACTCGGAATTGATCAAGCTGGAATTGACCAAATTATTGGAAGCAGGATTCATATATCCCATCGCATCCAGCGAATGGGTATCACCAATTGTAGTTGTTCCGAAGAAAAATAAGAAAATCCGTATTTGCATAGATTATCGTAAGTTGAACGAGTGCACAAAGAAGGATCACTTCCCCTTGCCATTTACTGATCAAATCTTGGACAGAGTGGCTGGCCATAAATTGTACTCATTTTTGGATGGTTTCAGTGGGTACAACCAGATCCAAATCCATGAAGAGGATCAATCAAAAACTACTTTCACGACAGAATGGGGTACGTACGCATATCGTGTGATGCCATTTGGATTATGCAATGCACCGGCCACATTCCAGAGAGCAATGATAGCTACATATCAAGACTACTTGCAGGATTGGATGGAGATATTTCTCGATGACTTTGCGATCAGAGGCGATGATGAAAACATGATGGAGAGGATCGAAGCGATTTTAAGAAGAAGCATTGAAAAAGGCATCGCATTGAATCCTGAAAAGTGCACATTTGGAGTACGAAGAGGATTGCTTTTGGGACATGTTATTTTCGAAAAAGGGATTGCGGTTGACGAGGATAAAGTGGAAAAGATCGGACAACTTCCACCTCCTCAAAACTTGCGGCAACTCAGAGGATTTTTGGGCCATGCAAATTATTATCGGCGTTTTATACTAAATTTTGCGTCCATAGCGGCACCACTGACGAATCTTTTGAGGAAAGACCAACAATACCAATGGACTGGAGAGTGTCAAGTTGCATTCGACTCGATCAAAGAAAGATTGATAAATGCACCGATTTTGGTAGCACCTGACTGGACGAAGGAATTCCATGTGCATACCGACGCTTCTCATACTGCGGTTGGAGCAGTATTATGCCAAGCCGATGAAAAGAAGTTGGACCACCCTATTTATTACGCAAGTCGCAATTTGAATAGCACTGAGAGAAACTATACGACTACGGAGAAGGAATGCCTCTCAATGATCTTTGCGGTGAACAAGTATCGGCATTACTTGATGGGGAAGCATTTCACTTTTTATGTGGATCATGAAGCCCTTAAGTATATCATTAATAAACCAGAGCTATCAGGGCGATTGATGAGGTGGATGCTACTTCTCCAAGAATTTCAGTTCACAGTGGTAACCAGACCAGGCAAAGCTCATATATTGGCGGACCATTTATCTCGAATTATTAATGAGGAGCCAATCTCTGGTGTGCCCGACGATGCTCCTGATGGACATCTATTCCAGGTTGAAGCTAAAATACCTTGGTATGCCGACTTGGTGAACTTCTTATGCACTACTAAATATCCGCCAAGAGCAAGCAAGAGAGAGAAGCAAAAACTGTTAGCATTGGCGAAGCACCATAGCATCATTGGGGGGCAACTCTATCGATATTTTGTTCATGAGAGCATTTATCGGAGGTGTCTCGAGGAAGAAGAAGCAAATCTAGTGTTGAGGGCTTTGCATGACGAAGCCTGCGGTGGACATTTCGCTGGTGAATTAACGGCAAGAAAGATTTTATTGGCTGGGTATTGGTGGCCAACGCTGTTCAAAGACTCGCATACATACTATAATAAATGCGACAAATGCCAACGAATGGGCAAACCCACATTAGCACATGCTGCTCCTCTTACGCCGGTGTTGGCTCTTAAGCCGTTTGAGAAATGGGGAATTGATTTTGTGGGGCCTATTGATCCTCCCTCACGACGAAGATCCAATAGGTATATCTTGGTCTGTACTGACTATGTTACCAAGTGGGTAGAAGCCAAAGCTCTGAAGACTGACTGAGCTGTTGATGAAGCTAAATTTTTGTACGAACAAATCATCACTCGATTCGGATGCCCGTTGGAGATAGTGAGTGATAGAGGAACACATTTTGTCAACGAATTGATCGAAGAATTAATGGAATTGTATAAGATCAAACATAGAAAGAGCACTCCATATTATCCGAGGGCAAATGGACAAGTGGAGGTCACCAACAAAATTCTTGAATAGATTTTAACAAAGACAGTAGCTGTGCATAGGCGAGACTGGGATGAGAGACTTTTGGAAGCCTTGTGGGCATATCGAACATCTTATCGAGTGACGACAAAGAGCACTCCGTTCTCTCTAGTATATGGCGAGGAAGCCATCTTCCCCATCGAAAAAGAAGTTCCGACATTAAGAGTGGCCATCGAAGCCAGGTGGGGTGAAGAAGAGTCATTAAAGGAGAGATACATACAACTGGTCAAGCTGGAAGAAAAGAGACTCCTCGCACAACAAAGTTTGGAAGCTATTCAGAAGAGGCGTAAAGAGAGGCATGATAAGAATCTCAAGACCTATGTGATTCAAGAAGGGGATTTGGTGCTAGTTTACGATAGTAAATATTATAAATTCCCGGGGAAGTTACAGACAAGATGGGCAGGACCGTTTAAGGTGGTGGAACTCAACTCTAATGGTTCCATGCAAATTCAAGATTTAGGAGAAGAATATGCTCCCGTGAAGGTTAACGCGCTTCGAGTTAAACCATATTTCAAGTGATATTAGGACGGGAGAAGCCAGACGAGATCCTAACAAAATGACGAAGTAGACTCCTTGTACATACATGTATAGTTATATATATATATATATATGAGCATATGTAAGCTATGATTTGTGTGTCATAAATATTCTTCCTTGCTAGCTCAAGAAACTTTGGACTTCTAATTATTTTTCTTGTGTTGTGCAGAGACTGTTAGGAGCTAAGTAACAAAATGGCAGATCAAATAACGCAACTCTACTTGTACGAGCTAAGGATATATTTCTCGGACCAAACATTCGCCCGCATGGACATAGATGTCGACGACTTTGAGACGGAATACGATGTTGAGGAAGCGCATTGGCTGGTATGCTTTATAAACCAGGGATTGGGTGTTGCATTTTACATTGAGTGTTTTGAGGAATACCTAGCTCGACATGTAGGATGGGCGGGAGATCGATATTACTATTTTGATCCTTCTAGGGAAATGCCTAACAAAGAAAACGATATCACTTGGGCTTGGGCAGATGTGCTAACGCTAGGAAGTGATGACGGAGCTCCTGAAGTTGAGCCTGACTCGCCTTAGGGAAGTTGTCGGGATGCGAGTACGATGTGAGACTACATGAGACATCCCGGAGACTCACATTCTAGGACACCTAGGGATAGGTATACGAGGGACTAAGGCATAGCCGGCTGTGGTTACCTAGTGAAAAGTCAACTCGATGAATACATCTGTAGTGTCTGTAATTGAGAGAATGGAGTGAAGAGGTGGTTGATCTGTCAAAGGCTAGAGTGTATATGTTTGGATGTATGTGTGGGAAAAGTGGGAAAGTCCCTTTCTTCCTCTCCCTAATTCTCAGGACTTGGGTGCACTAATTAACTATGAAAAGAAAGAAAAAGTAAAGAAAAGGAAAAGTATTGTGTTGTTGTGATCGTACCAATGCGCTATGGTGGGCTAGTAGGTGGGTGGATTTATCCTCACCGGGTGGTTAGGACCACGAGCCGCAGCTAGTTTCGCCATAGGCTTGGGAAGTATATGTCTGTGTCTTAGCTACGCGCCATAACGGGTTGGTAGGTAGGTGGAGCCATCGTGGCTGGGTAGTCACGACCATGAGCCGTATCCAGCTTCGTTATGGGCTAGTTGATATATGTTATGTGTTATCATTGTGTGTTTGTGTGTTGTGCGCTGCATTGCATTGGTAGATGGGTGGAATCAACCTGATCGGGTGGTCAGGTCCACGAATCGCATCGAGTGTCAATGTAGGCCAACGTGTGATTAAAATAAAATTTTCATATGGAGTTATTCCCCACTCCTGAGGGGGAGAGGAAGAGAGGAGAGGGCGATGATCGCCTGGAAGGGAACGTTATCTTCTTGTGTTGGCTTGCGACAGATCAGCTCACTTTGAATCAACATTCTTGAAAGCGCAGATATTCTATATGTACTTATGGATGAGGCTTTAGCGAGGTAATGCAACGGTATTGCTTTATAACTTGTGTGCTCTATCTGAGGGTTTTTTCTAGTGTGTGGGACACTCCAGGGTTCTGATGTATGTCTTCACTTGCACTCGAGTTTCGATGGCTTTTGTAGGACGACGATGGGGATTCTTCGGGAATGTCTAGTCATGGAATGATTGTACATAGCGAATAGTAGATGCAATAATGGGGTATGCATTTTGGGTATTTTTGCATCTCCGAGTGGGTTCATTTTAGTTGTTGTTGTTTATTTCGGTATTTTCTTTTCTGTTTTCCGCAATGGTAGTTGCATGTGTAAAACATGGAAAGGTGTGCATGTGTTGTTTTGGTTGAGACCATTTTCCATAATGGAATGTATGAGCAAATTGATGCATGGCTGAAATGGAATTGCATATATGTGCATGTTCTTGGATCATTTTGGAAGTGACTGATTTGAATGTATTTATGAGTGATTTTTGAGCACTAATAGCTTCAATGAGTGCAGGTTCAGTTGGAGTATCGGCTCGATGGAAAGGTATGCAAACTAGTTGTGCACTGATGTTTTCATGGCTGTTTTGATTAGATTGCAGCAAAAGTGGCTTGTCGAGGACGACTTCGCAAATAAGAAGAGGGAAGTATGTTAGCTCCAAAAATGGTTGATTTTTATGCACTGATGTGGTTCTATTTGGCAGGAAATTTGTTTGATTTCAGGTACTTGAAGAATGAATTTGATGATTGACGAGAAGCATGTGGAGATACTGATTGCAGGGATGTGGAGAAAAGGGGTTGAGCATGGCTCACTCTGCTTTGCTGTGGCATTGAATGTTCTTGCCTCTTCCTTCTGCCTTATCTAACTCGGGCATGAATATGGATCCTCGGTGGTTCATAGTGCTTCTTGATGTTGCCGCTTAACCATGGCGGAGGTGGAGCTTACTCCCCTTGCCCATTCCTCTAACTAAAGGATGGTGCGCATCGTTCGATTCACCTATGTGGCTTGGGGTGGATTCGAACCATAGTTACCTTGTCATGCTGGTAAGAGCCTTCTTGTGTCGGGGTCCAACATGCATCTCAATGGTCCCTCCTACAACACAGGATCCTTCCAAATAGTTACTGCAATGATTCAAGCAATGCTTACTGACTCAACTTATCTAGTGAACTCTTCACCTCGCTTCTGTGTGCTTACACCCACTTCTCCTAGCTCGTGTGCATCCCGTATAGGTCGTATGTCTGACTTCATCAGGTGCAGCATAACTCCCTGATGACATGTCATGAAGATGGCAAGCTCGAATGCACCAGCGGCTACCTGCAAAAAGTTGGCAGATGGGTCCATGCCTGACAAAGGATGTTAGGAGGGTTTTGGCTGCCTACTCATTTTCATTGACAAGGGCGGCCCAATTTTTTGTCCTCTTTCTCAACCAAGTCGATTACACACCTTGCTCATTGCAGGTGCATTGAAGGGAGGCTCTCGCGTTGTTAGCAGTCAGCTACAGAAGGAAAGGGGGGGGTCACTTTCTGTTACACACGACCAGGGGGGTAGCGGTGCTTTCTCTACCACGAAAGGGGAGGTGATCGGCAGCCGTAAGGGCGAGGGCGGATATCTGTAGAGGTTTTTTCTCTTCGTTTCTGGCTGCTCCACAAAGAGGGAGATATGCACAAAAAGGGGGCTTGGCAGCTAGAGAAGCTCTCTCGGACTAGGACATATATGCAGAGGACGCGCACATCTGAGGAGGAGGGAAGAGAATTCTATGCCATCTAGAACTTCTAAAGCTCCAAACATATTCGTCATTGACAACCTGACATGATACGCTGGCAGTAGAAGATAAGATCGATGCTCCATTCCTGCTTCATCTTTCCTCCTTTCAATCAATTTATATGCCAGATAAGATATCCATAGCTGTCGTAATTTGGTATTCATTATCTTATGCAGCACAGGAGAAAAGCTTATTCAGTTCACATTAGAAGAGCAGGAGCCTGTAGATTGTTCGAAGCTCTAAAGTTCCCTCGGGCTCTTTCCTCTTATTTTATTTCCTTCGGTGCGGCCTAGAGTCCAACAAATACGTGCATTTGTTTCATCTAATAAACAAAAAAGAGGCTGCGTTTCTCTCATGAAGCATTGCTCCTTTGTCGTGCTTGAGGGCGACAGAAAAGATAACCACTACGTATCTTAGTGTTGAGCCCTCAGGTTTCTTGGAAGTGTTTCGTAAATTTCTCTCGGGGCTATATATACTTCTGTTCTTTGCAGCCTTTTGCAATCTCTATGGACTTTGTGTTGCCCTCAGGCCCCTCAAAGAAAAACAATTAGTGCTGGAGGATTACAGGTGGCTGAACCAGGTTGTACGAGCTGTATGCGTTGAAATTCTGAATCGGCATCCTCTTTCGCTCGCGCAGGCTAAGGAAAGAGGAGGGGGAGGAGTCGTGTGTCTGATCGTAGAGGAGGGTGCTTTCTCAAAGCAAAATAAGTGATGCTTTTCACTTTGAAGAAGCACTGGGTTTCATTTGGAACTTGAGTCAGCGGAGTTCTGAGGCATCTATGCTGTGTCATACACCGCACTATCACTGTCCAGATGTGTCGAATATCATTGTATCAGGATTTACAAAGCGTGGTCAGAAGGAAATGAACCAAGATGCTTTACTTTTCATAGAGGTAACGCTATCTTACTCATGAGATAATCGTGTTTATGTTTCGTTCCCTCGATTCTTGTCATTTTCTTGGGTACCTCAAGTCTGATTTAGAACCAGAAATTATCCATGAATTATCAAGTGGAAAAGCCACGGAAAGTGCTGGACTCTTATGCAAAACATAGAGGGTAGGTGCATATACATGCATGAAAGAGTTTTATCTGAAGCCTATGATGAAGCTCTGGCATTATTGGGTTATCACCTAATGCGTGGATGTATTTACCACAGATTTCTCTATTCAGCTATTGAGTGCAGAGGTTTTGTTCTGGTTGATCGAGCACGAGTAGTTATTTAAGAAGTATGGATA
>MU261375.1:87500-92500 GCA_020310875.1 Ceratopteris richardii
TTCAGACATAGGTAAAGTGTTTCACACATTTCTCAGTGTGTACTTAATCTTTTTGAGAGATTTAACTTGGCAAAGTTTCGCAACCTTAAGGCGAAGTGTTGTGCAAAGTTTTATCAAAAAATTTACAGGATTGATTAGTCAATGAGTGACTAATCTGCAGCAGACTTTTCTGAGAAGTTGATTTTTCAGAACTTTCAATTTTTCTGATAATTTGGTGAAGATTCTCTAAATTAGGTGGAGTCTAAAGTTGATCTTGATATAGAGGTGATCTAAATTCAAGGTCAACTTGTTCTTTTGGAGATTAACACTCTCCATCAGTGGTATCAGAGCAGGTTGTGTCAAAATTGAAGTGAAGAAGACTCCGACTATTGCAGAAGTACAAAACTTTACATCTTGAAGGTGCAGAAGGGTAAAGGTTGAAGAAAGATCAAAGGAAGACATACAAAAAGCATCAAAAGGATCAGAAGGAGCAACATTCGAAGTAAAGGTACACTTATTATCTGTAAAGGTTAAAGATTTGAAGCTACAGGTGAAGTAAAGATGGGAGATAGTCTCCAAATTGAAAAGTTGGATAGAGAGAACTATCCTGCATGGTCTATGAGGATGGAAGCTCACCTTATGAGCAAAGATTTGATAGGATATATCACAAGAGATGAAGAAAAGCCAGAATTCAGAGATCCTAGTGTTCCAACTAGGGAGGAGCTTGCAGATTTGAAGAATTGGATGAAGAAGGATGCTCAAGCAAGAAGCATCATCTACATGGCAGTCAATGACTATTTGCTTCCTCACATTAGAGGACTTGAAAGTGCTTGTGACATTTGGAATGCTTTGGAAGAGCATTTCCAAAATACAACCAAATCAAGGAAGGCTTCACTATGGGCAGAGTTTACTACCTTCAAGAAGAAGGCCTCACAATCAATTTCTGATTATGTGACAAAGATGAAGGACATTGCAGATTCTCTAGGGGCAGTTGATGAAGATATTGAAGAAGACAAATTGGTAAGACAAATACTCACAGGGCTAAGAGGAGATGAGAAGTGGAAGCCTTTCATTTTATCTACAGAACTTTCATTAGATCACTTTACTCCTGATTTGAATCAATTGTTAGGTCATATGCTAACTTTTGAGAATGATATCAAAGGAGATGTTGATAAGAGTGCAGGTCATGCAATGTATTCTAAAGACAAGAAGAAAGCCAACAAAGGGAAGCAACAATCAGGTGAAGAAGAAGGTACTTCAAACCAAGCAAACTTCATAAGAGGAAGAGGAAATGGCAGAAGTAGAGGAAGAGGCAGAAACAACAAAGAGAATGCAAGAGCTTGTTGGATATGTGGTAAGACCAATCATCTATCTCATGATTGTTGGCATAATAATCAAAACAATGGTAATTATCAGAACTTTAATCAAAGAGGAAGAGGAGGTAGATTTCAGAGAGGAAACTTCAGAGGTAGAGGTGGTAGGAATTCTTTTGGAAGAGGTGGAGGAAGAAGCTTCCAAAATCAATCCTATAATAGCACCTACTACAACTATGCATCAGATCAAAAGGAGGATTCGACTCTCATTATGAATACATGTGAAACTTCACATGAGGACATGAGAGTGTTTTATATTGATTCAGGATGTAGTAATCATTTGAGTGGAAATATTGCTTTGATGACTGACCTAGATCATAATGCAATCAATCATACAGTGCAGACAGGTGATAATACAAAGCATAAGGTAAAGTCAATTGGTTCAGTCAAGGCTAAGGATGGGAGCACTCTTCTGAGTAAGGTACTTTATGTTCCCACAATTCCAAAGAATTTGATCAGTGTAGGTCAAATTGTGGAAAAAGGTTATGAGGTAAGGTTCACAAATGATGGAGTTTATGTGGAAGACCCTAGTCAAGGGTATAAACAAGTTATTGCAGGAAAGAAAGAAGGAAGGCTTTTCACATTGAAGGTACAAGGAAATGTTGGACATGCTATGTTCACATATGGAGAGTAGAAGGTGTCAGAATTGGATCTTTGGCACAAAAGACTTGGACACTTTAATGAAAGAGGTATCAAAGAAATGATTAACAATGATTCAGTACTTGGAATGCCTAACATTGCAGGTCAACACATGACATACAGATGTGAGGCATGTCAATTAGGTAAGGCTCATAAGCAATCATATTCCAAGCATGGATTTATGTATTCAGAAAAACTTGAGTTGGTGCATACAGATGTGTGGGGTCCTTCAAAGGACTTTAGTATAAATGGTTCAAGATATTATGTCATATATGTTGATGATGCTACCAGGTGGATCACAATTTATGTGATTAAGGAAAAGTCAGAAGTGTTTAATACATTTAAACACTATCATGCATATGCAGAAAGGATTACAGGTCAAAAATTGAAGAGACTAAGGTCAGATGGAGGGGGAGAGTATTTTTCAAATGAGTTCAATGATTATTTGTGGAATGCAGGTATAAAGAGAGAAGTTACTTGCAGGTACTCTCCTCAACAAAATGGGGTAGCAGAAAGAAGAAATAGGACTCTTGTTGAGTTTGCAAGGTCCATGATGAAAGAGAAGAATTGCCCAAATTATTTGTGGGCTGAGGCTGTTAATACAGCTACATATTTGGTTAATAGATTGCCTTGTAAAGCTTTGCAGGGTATGACACCATATGAAGCTTGGTGGGGTAAGAAACCTACCTTGGATCATTGCAGAATATTTGGATGCTTGGCATATGCATATGTGCCATCTCAATTGAGGCATAAGTTGGAGCCTAAGGCAGAAAAGTATGTATTCATTGGTTATGATGATAAGCAAATGGGATACAGGTTGTGGAGTCCATCCACAAAGCAATTTATTGTATCCAAGGATGTTACATTTGATGAGCAAGGTACTTGGTATGCAGGTAAATATAATGTACATGCAGATGATGAAGAAGTAGTGGAACAAAGGAAAGGTAAAGCAAAGGTTCAATTACTTGATGAAAGTGAGAGTAATGAAGTGCAGATTGAAGTTGAAGAGAGGCCAAGGTTTGATCCAGAATATGATGAACCAGAGACCTCAAGAAGTGCAGAAGTTAGGAGATCATCTAGGCACAGATGGCAACCTACAAGGTATAGCTATGACACTTCATTCTTGACTACTAAAGATTATGCTTATTTGGTAAAAACAGATGAAGACCCTTCTACATATGAAGAAGCCAAAGGGAAGAAGAATTGGGAAGATGCTATGCAAGAGGAGTATGATGCATTGATAGAAAATCAAACATGGGATTTGGTTCCTAAACCTAATAGTCAAAAGATCATTGGATGTAAGTGGGTTTACAAGACTAAAAGATTTGCAGATGGAAGTGTGTCTAGGTACAAAGCTAGACTTGTTGTGAAAGGGTATGCACAGACATATGGAGTGGACTATGATGAGACTTATAGTCCTGTGGCAAAGATGACAACCATCAGGACACTCATTGCAATTGCTGCTTGTAAAGGTTGGAAGTTGTCTCAATTAGATGTGAAAAATGCTTTCTTGAATGGTTACATTTCAGATGAAGTCTACATGGAGCAACCAGATGGATTCAAAGATCAAGTGAGTCCAAATTATGTGTGTAAGCTCAAGAGAGCTTTGTATGGGTTGAAACAAGCCCCAAGGGCTTGGAATTATAGGCTTGTGAAATTCTTGAATGATCTTGGATTTCAAGGATCAAAGGCAGATAGTAGCTTGCTAGTCAAAGCAAGTGAAGATGGGTTCATTTATGTGTGTATTTATGTTGATGACATAATACTTACAGGAACAGATGATAAGGGGATACAAATGATCAAAAAGCAGATGGAGAAAGAGTTCAAAATCAGTGATTTGGGGAACCTATCATTCTTCTTGGGAATGGAGATCTCTTATACTCAACATGGAGTATATGTGACCCAAGAAAGGTATCTTAAAAATTTGCTAACCAAATTTAAAATGGAAGATTGCAGGGTTGCACCTACACCTTTGGAAGTGAACCATAAATTGTCTAGGTTTGGAGGAGAAGAGTTCAGAGATATGAAACTCTATCAAAGTTTGGTTGGTAGCTTGATTTATGCTACATTGACAAGGCCTGACTTATCATATGCAGTTGGTGTGCTTTCACAATTCATGCATTGTCCTAGAAAGGAACATTGGATTGCAGGACAAAGAGTACTTAGGTACATCAAGGGTACACTCAGAGAAGGGTTGTACTATGGGTTTACTTCAGATACAAGAATCAAGATATATAGTGATGCAGATTGGGCAGGTAATGTGGATGATAGAAGATCAACACATGGATACTTGTGCTATGAAGGAGACAAATTGATTTCATGGTGTTCCAAGAAGCAACATACAGTTGCTTTGTCATCTACAGAGGCAGAATATAAAGGTATGGTGGAAGCTGCAAAAGAGGTAATATGGCTAAAGACACTTTTGAAAGTTTTTGATGTGATTCAGAGTACTCCTATTATTTGTGGAGACAATATGAGTTCATTATACTTGGCAGCTAATCCTGTATTTCATGCTAGAACTAAGCATATTGAAATACAGTATCATTTTCTGAGAGAGAAGGTCATTGAGAAAGAGATTGAAGTCATACACACTCCCACAAAAGATCAAGTTGCAGATATGATGACTAAAAGTCTAGATGGACCAAAACTACAAAGATTCAAGGATATGGCTGGAGTAAAGAAGATAGAGAAGAACCTCAATTAATGATTGAGGGGGAGCTGTTGGTGCATGACAATCATCAATTGAAGGATTATGGAGAAATGAAGTCAAGGAGTCAAGAAGGAAACAAAGTCAGATGGTTGAAGGAAGGACATTTTCAGAAAACTCAAAGATATGTACACATATGTACATTAGCTGACTTATACCCTTGTTTAAGTCATACACTTGTATATATTCATCTATAAATATGTTGGAAAATGTCGGGCAAGTAGAGCAGAAGAGATTTGAGAATAGGGAGAGAGAAATTAGTGTCATTAGACACATGAAGAGTGAGTGAATTGTCCATCCTC
>MU261375.1:97500-100000 GCA_020310875.1 Ceratopteris richardii
AAAGGACAAGAAGAAGAATAGCAAAGGAAAACAACAAGCAGGTGAAGATGAAGGAACAACTACTCAAGCCAACTTCCTAAGAGGAAGAGGAGGTGGCAAAGGTAGAGGAAGAGGCAGGAACAATAAAGATGGAGGCAAA
Organism: Ceratopteris richardii; assembly: GCA_020310875.1. NCBI lineage: Eukaryota > Viridiplantae > Streptophyta > Polypodiopsida > Polypodiales > Pteridaceae > Ceratopteris > Ceratopteris richardii. The sequence continues at coordinate 97,640 of MU261375.1, forward strand.
GCTTGCTGGATTTGTGGTAAGACAAATCACTTAGCTAATGATTGTTGGCATAATAATCAGAATAATGGTGGATACAATCAAAATTATAATTCAAGAGGAAGAGGTGGCAGAAATCAAAGAGGTAATTACAGAGGTAGAGGTGGAAGGAATTACTTTGGAAGAAATGCAGGTAGAGGATTCCAAAGTCAACAATACAACAACACCTACTACAATTATGCTTCAGATCAAAAGGAAGATTCAACATTGATAATGAATGCAACTTGTGAAAGGCAGAGTGAAGATCAAAGAGTCTTCTACATTGACTCAGGGTGTAGCAATCACCTGAGTGGTAACATATCTTTGATGACTGATTTGGAAAGTAAAGTTTTTAATCATGTTGTTCAAACAGGTGACAACACAAAGCACAATGTGAAGTCAATTGGATCAGTGAAGGCCAAGGATGGAAGCACATTATTGAGTAAGGTTTTGTATGTTCCTAAAATCCCTAAGAATTTGATAAGTGTAGGACAAATTGTTGAAAAGGGATATGAAGTAAGGTTCACTAATGATGGAGTATATGTGGAAGACCCTAGCCAAGGGTATAAATAGATTGTTTCAGGGAAAAAGGAAGGAAGATTATTTACATTGAAGATTCAAGGCAATATTGGTCATGCTATGTTCACATATGGAGGACATAAGATCTCTGAGTTAGATCTTTGGCACAAGAGGCTTGGACATTTCAATGAAAGAGGTATTAAAGATATGGTTAACAATGGTTCAGTGCTTGGATTGCCTAATGTTGCAGGTCAACATATGACATACAAATGTGAGGCATGTCAATTAGGTAAGGCTCATAAACATTCCTATTCCAAGCATGGTTTTATGTATTCAGAGAAGCTTGAGTTGGTACACACAGATGTGTGGGGACCATCAAAAGATTTCAGTATAAATGGATCAAGGTACTATGTGATTTATGTTGATGATGCTACTAGATGGATCACTATCTATGTGATCAAAGATAAGTCAGAAGTGTTTAATACATTTAAACACTATCATGCATATGCAGAAAGAATTACAGGTCATAAGTTGAAAAGACTAAGGTCAAATGGAGGGGGAGAGTATTTCTCAAATGAGTTGAGTGATTACTTATGGAATGCAGGTATAAAAAGGGAAGTTACTTGCAGGTACTCTCCTCAACAAAATGGTGTTGCAGAAAGGAGAAATAGAACAATTGTTGAATTTGCAAGATCCATGATGAAGGAGAAAAATTGCCCTAATTATTTGTGGGCTGAGGCTGTAAATACAGCCACTTACTTGGTCAATAGGCTACCATGTAAAGCCTTGCAGGGTATGACACCATATGAGGCTTGGTGGGGTAAGAGACCTACCTTGGATCGTTGCAGAGTTTTTGGGTGTGTGGCATATGCATATGTGCCATCACAATTAAGGCACAAGTTGGAGCCTAAAGCTGAAAAGTATGTTTTCATTGGCTATGATGATAAGCAGATGGGCTATAGATTGTGGAGTCCATCAACAAAGCAATTTATGGTTTCTAAGGATGTTACATTTGATGAACAAAGCACTTGGTATGCAGGTACAATCAACATCAATACAGGTCATGAAGAAGAAGTGAGTCAAAGAAAAGGTAAATCAAAAGTTCAGATATTTGATGACCAAGAGAATAATGAAGTGCAGGATGAAGTGGAAGAGACACCAAGATTTGATCCTGAATGTGAAGAACCAGAAACCTCAAGGAGTGGAGAACTCAGAAGGTCAACAAGAAACAAGTGGCAACCCACAAGGTATAGTTATGATACTTCATTTCTAGCCACAAAAGATTATGCTTACATGGTGAATACAGATGAAGACCCTTCTACATATGAAGAGGCAAAAGGTAAGGAAAAATGGGAGAATGCTATGCAGGAAGAATATGATGCACTATTGGAGAATCAAACTTGGGATTTGGTTCCTAAACCAAATAGTCAGAAGATTATTGGATGCAAGTGGGTCTACAAGACAAAAAGGTTTGCAGATGGAAGTGTGTCTAGATACAAAGCTAGACTTGTTGTCAAAGGCTTTGCTCAGACATATGGTATTGATTATGATGAGACCTATAGTCCTGTGGCAAAGATGACAACCATAAGGACACTTATTGCTATTGCTGCATGTAAAGGTTGGAAACTATGTCAACTTGATGTCAAGAATGCTTTTTTGAATGGTTACATTTCAGATGATGTATTCATGGAGCAACCTCAAGGGTTCAGAGATAAAAGGTATCCAGATCATGTGTGCAAGCTCAAGAGAGCTTTGTATGGCTTGAAGCAGGCCCCAAGGGCATGGAACTATAGACTTGTGAAGTTCTTAAAAGAACTTGGTTTTCAG
>MU261376.1:2500-7500 GCA_020310875.1 Ceratopteris richardii
TTCTGACATAGATAACTTGTGAAGTTGATTTCTCAAGTTATACTAAAGCTTTTGAAGTAATTCAACTTGGAGGAGGTGCGCAATCTCTAGGAGATACTTCGTACAAAGTTTCATAAAAAACTTTACATGTTTGATAGGTCAATGTGGAGAAATAGTACAGCAGACTTTTCTGTGTTTCATCCTCTTCACAGATTTGTTAACCTTTTGACAGTTAGTAATTGATCCTCTAAATGAGTGGAAGGTTTTGACTTATTCTTGGTATAGAGGTGCTCTAATCACAAGAATAGGTTGTTCTTTTGGAGATTAAAACTCTCCATCAGTGGTATCAGAGCAGGAGACATCAAATTAAGGAAAGGAGGATCCCGACTGCTGCAGATTCAAGAAATTCAACACTTGAAGGACTAAGAAGTGAAAGCTTGGAGTCAAAGCTTGAGGAGAAGACTATTTGACATCAAGAAAGGCAAAAGGAGTCTAATTCGAAGTAAAGGTACATACATTGTTTGAAAAGCTTGAAGATTTCAATACACAGGTGGACACAAGATGGGAGAAAGCTTGCAGATTGATAAGCTAGATAGGGAGAACTATCCAGCATGGTCCATGAGGATGGAAGCACACCTCATGAGCAAAGATCTTATATCATTTATTACAGGAGATGAAGAAAAACCTGAGTTTGCAGATCCTAGTATTCCTACTAGAGAAGAGCTTGCAATGTTGAAGACTTGGATGAGAAAGGATGCTCAAGCAAGGAGTATCATCTACATGGCTGTAAATGATTACCTTCTACCTCACATTAGAGGTTTAGAAAGTGCTACAGATGTTTGGAATGCCTTGGAAGAGCATTTCCAAAATACAACTAAGTCAAGGAAGTCATCACTATGGGCTGAGTTCACAACCTTCAAGAAGAAGAGCTCACAATCAATTTCAGATTATGTGGCAAGGATGAAAGATATTGCAGATAGCTTGGGAGCAGTGGATGAAGACATTGAAGAGGAAAAGTTGGTAAGACAAATACTTACAGGTTTGAGAGGAGATGAGAAGTGGAAGCCTTTTATATTGTCCATAGAATTGTCACTTGATCACTTTACTCCTGATCTTAATCAATTGCTAGGACACATGCTAACCTTTGAGCAGGATCTTAAAGGAGACAATGATAGAAGTACAAGTCAAGCTATGTACTCCAAGGACAAGAAAAAGAATGGCAAGGGAAAGCAATCAAATGATGATGAAGGGAATTCAAATCAAGCTAACTTCACAAAAGGAAAGATGAATTTCAGAGGTAAAGGAAGAGGAGGTAAGAACAAAGATAATGCTAAAGCTTGTTGGATTTGTGGCAGAACAAATCATTTGGCAAATGATTGTTGGTATAACAATCAAAATGGTGGAAGCAATAATCAGAATTATAATCAAAGAGGTAGAGGAGGCAGAAACCAAAGAGGCAATTTCAGAGGAAGAGGAGGTAGGACATCATATGGTAGAGGAGGTGGAAGAAACTTCCAATCTCAGTCCTACAACAATAATTATTACAATTATGCATCAGATCAGAAGGATGACATGACTCTTATCTTGAATGCAACTCATGAATCAATGGGAGAAGATCAAAGAGTGTTTTATATTGACTCAGGGTGCAGCAACCATCTGAGTGGGAATCTATCTTTGATGACTGATATGGAAGCAAGGGTGAATGGACATACAGTTCAAACAGGTGACAATACCAAACATAAAGTGGAGAGCATTGGATCAGTGAAGACAAAGAGTGGAAGTACACTTCTGAGCAAGGTACTTTATGTTCCTACTATTCCTAAAAATTTGATAAGTGTAGGGCAAATTGTGGAGAAAGGATATGAGGTAAGATTCACAAATGATGGTGTTTATGTACAAGATCCAAATCAGGGATATAGAAACATAATTGCAGGTAAAAAGGAAGGAAGATTGTTCACTCTCAAAGTCCAAGGTAATGTGGGACATGCATTATTTACCTATGGAAGTCAAAAGGTATCTGAATTAGACCTATGGCATAAAAGGCTAGGTCATTTCAATGAGAGAGCTATAAAGGAAATGTCAAAGAATCAGGTGGTGCTTGGATTGCCAAACATTGAAGGGCAACATATGGTGTACAAGTGTGAAGCTTGTCAATTAGGTAAAGCACATAAGAGTTCTTACAACAAATCAGGATACAAGCATTCAAATATGCTTGAATTGGTTCATACAGATGTATGGGGTCCCTCAAGGGACTATAGCATAAATGGATCCAGATATTATGTGTTGTTTGTTGATGATGCAACCAGGTGGATTACTTTGTATGTAATCAAGGATAAATCAGAAGTTTTCAAGACATTCAAACATTTTCATGCTTATGCAGAAAGGATCACAGGACAAAAGCTCAAGAGGTTAAGATCAGATGGAGGGGGAGAGTATTTCTCTAAAGAGTTTGATGATTATTTGTGGAATGCAGGTATCAAAAGAGAAGTAACTTGCAAGTACTCCCCTCAACAGAATGGAGTAGCAGAAAGGAGGAATAGGACTCTTGTAGAGTTTGCAAGAGCCATGATGAAGGAAAAGAATTGTCCAAATTACTTATGGGCAGAAGCCATTAACACTGCAACATATCTTGTGAATAGGTTGCCTTGCAAAGCTTTGGATGGAGGAACCCCTTATGAAGCATGGTGGGGTAAGAAGCCTACTCTTGATCATTGTAAAGTATTTGGATGTATTGCATATGCTTATGTTCCTTCACAATTAAGACATAAGCTAGAACCAAAAGCAGAGAAGTATGTGTTTATTGGATATGATGATAGACAGATGGGTTACAAGTTGTGGAGTCCATCCACAAAGAAATTTCTTGTTACTAAAGATGTGACATTTGATGAGCAAAATATATGGTATACAGGATCACCAAATGAGTTTGTAGGTGTTGAAGAAATTCAAAGGAAAGGAAAGGCAAAGGTAAAAGTATGTGAAGAAATTGTTGATGAAGTTGACTCTAGAAGTAGAGTGCAGGATCATGTAGAAGAAGGGCCAAGATTTGATCCAGAATCAAATGAGGCTGAAACTTCGAGAAGTGCAGAAATCAGAAGATCTACAAGAGAAAGGAAAGAACCTATAAGGTATAGTTATGATACATCTTTCCTAACAACAAAAGATTATGCCTACATTGTGAAAACAGAAGAAGATCCAACCACTTATGAAGAAGCCAAAGGTAAACAGAATTGGGAGAAGGCAATGCAGGAAGAGTATGATGCTCTACTTGAAAATGAAACTTGGGAACTAGTACCAAGACCAAAGAATCAGAAGGTCATTGGATGTAAGTGGGTATATAAAACAAAGAGGTTTGCAGATGGTAAGGTGTCTAGATATAAGGCTAGACTTGTGGTCAAAGGTTATGCCCAAACTTATGGGGTAGATTATGATGAAACCTTTAGTCCTGTTGCTAAGATGTCTACAATTAGAACATTGATTGCTATTGCTGCTTGTAAAGGATGGAAATTATCACAATTGGATGTGAAAAATGCATTTCTAAATGGATACATTGCAGATGAAGTATATATGGAGCAACCAGAAGGCTTCATGGAATCAATTGGATCAGATTATGTGTGTAAGCTCAAGAGAGCTTTATATGGGTTGAAGCAAGCCCCAAGAGCTTGGAATTACAGATTGGTCAAGTTCTTGAATGAATGTGGATTTCAAGCATCAAAGGCAGATAGTAGCTTGCTAGTGAAGGCAAGTGAAAATGGATACATTTACATGTGCATTTATGTTGATGATATTATTGTTACAGGAACAGATGCTCAAGGAATCAATGAACTCAAAAGACAAATAGAGAAGGAGTTTAAGATAAGTGATTGGGAAACTTATCTTATTTTCTAGGAATGCAGATTGTGTATACTCAACATGGAGTATATGTTTCACAAGAGAGATACTTTAAGAATCTTTTAGTCAAGTTTAACATGGAAGATTGCAAGACCTCAACTACACCATTGGAGGTAAATCATAAATTAAGCAGGTATGGAGGTGAAGAGTTCAATGATATGAAGAAATATCAGAGTTTGGTAGGTAGTTTAATCTATGCTACCTTGACAAGGCCAGATCTATCATATGCAGTAGGTGTGTTGTCACAATTTATGCATTGTCCAAAGAAGACTCATTGGATTGCAGCCCAAAGGGTACTCAGATATATCAAAGGAACCCTAAGTGAAGGTTTGTATTATGGTTTCACTTCTGACACAAGAATCAAAGTGTTTAGTGATGCAGATTGGGCAGGTGACTCAGATGATAGAAGGTCTACTCATGGGTATCTCTGTTATGTTGGAGATAAGCTAGTTTCTTGGTGTTCAAAGAAGCAACATACAGTTGCTTTATCATCCACAGAAGCTGAGTATAAGGGAATGGTAGAAGCTGCAAAGGAAGTGATATGGTTGAAGACCTTGATGAAAAGTTTTGGGATTGATCATAGTATTCCAATAATTTTTGGAGACAATATGAGTTCTTTGTATTTGGCAGCTAACCCTGTTTTTCATGCCAGGACTAAGCATATAGAGATTCAGTATCATTTCTTGAGGGAAAAGGTACTAGATAAAGAGATTGAAGTGATGTACACTCCAACAAAAGAGCAAGTGGCAGATATGATGACAAAGAGCTTGGATGGACCTAAGTTGCAAAGGTTCAAAGACATGGCAGGTATAAAGAAGACAGAGAAAACCTCAATTGATGATTGAGGGGGAGCTGTTGGTGCAGATCAATCACCAATTGAAGGCTTGGAAGATTAAAGGATGAAGGAAGAATCAATTCCTAAAGGTTGGAAGAAGATCACATTCAGAGGATAAGAGAAGTGTACACAAATGTACATTAGTATAGTCATAGCTGACTTAGATCTTTTGTTTAGTAAGAATCATGTACAAATTTATCTATAAATACTTTGAGAAAAGTCGGGGCAAGTATGAGAGCATACGTGACAATAGTTAGAAGTCAAGAATGAGGAAGTTAGATGTCATGAGATAGAGAAA
>MU261376.1:22500-27500 GCA_020310875.1 Ceratopteris richardii
ATCATTTTGACCGCTTCCCAATGTTTCTTGCCAGGATTAGACATATATCTGCTCACAACTCCCATTGCAAATGCAATGTCTGGTCTCGTAGCTACCATAGCATACATGAGACTACCAACAGCAGACTGATAGGGAATTTTGGTCATGAATTCCTTTTCCTCATCTGATTTGGGGCAGTCATCCTTGCTCAATTTCACATATGTGGGTAAAGGTGTACTCAATGCTTTTCCACCCTGCATATTGAATCGATGAAGTACTTTGGATATGTACTCACTTTGAGACAAGTATATGCATCTTTTACTCCTATCACGAGTAATGCGCATGCCAAGAATATGTTTGGAAACCCCCAAATCCTTCATATCAAATGTCTGACTCAACTTCTTTTTGAGAATTGACAAATCATAAGAGGACTTCCCAACAATCAACATATCATCGACGTAAAGTATCAAGCATATCAAGCTGCCATCAGAACATCTCTTTGTGTAGAGACAATGATCCTCATTGCTCCGAGAATAGCCTTGGGACTTCATAAAAGCATCAAACTTTTGGTACCATTGTCTAGGAGACTGTTTAAGTCCATACAAGCTCTTCTTGAGCTTACAAACTAGACTTTCCTTGCCAGGAACTACATAATCCTCTGGTTGTTCCATATAGATCTCATCTGTAAGATCTCCATGCAAGAAAGCTGTTTTCACATCCATTTGGACTAGCTCTAAGTCCTCCATTGCAACGAATCCAAGCAACATGCACAAAGTAGTCATCTTGCCACTGGGGAGAAGATTTCCTCAAAATCAACACCATGTTGTTGCTTAAAACCCTTTGCAACAAGTCGTGCTTTATATTTTGGAGAAGCACTATCTGATGTGAATTTCAGCTTATATACCCATTTACATGGTAAAGCTTTCCTTCCCTTTGGCAAAGGTACTAAGTCCCAAGTACCATTCTTGTGAATAGAATCCAACTCACTCTTCATGGCACGCTCCCACTTGACATGATCCTCTGTCTGCATAGCCTCTTTGTAGCAAGAGGGCTCACCGGCATCTGTTAGCATAACAAAATCTAAACCTGGAACATATCTATCAGGTGGATATGAGACACGTGCAGAACGTCTCAATGGTTGTTGAACAGGAACATGTGCAGACTGATCTGAATGGACATTCTCTTGAACATCCCTATGTGCAGCATTTTTATGCATGCTAACCGGAGGACTAGTATCCTCAAACACCACTCTTCTCACTTCAACCTCCTTAATCGGCTGTTTATGCATCTTAGACTCATTAAAAATGACATCACTACTTCTGATCACTGACCGTGTTTCAGGATCCCATAAGCGATATCCAAATTGTCCTTCTCGACCATATCCAAGAAAAATGCATTTCTTTGACTTATGGTCCAACTTCTGTCTAAGATTCTTGGGTATATGAACATATGCTTCACACCCAAAAACTCGAAGATGATCATAATATGGTGGTTTCCCTGTCCATAACTCTTGTGCCACTTTCAGACCTTTGGCAGTACTAGGTGAAAGGTTAATCACATGAACTGCAGTCGATACTGCTTCTGCCCAAAAACCTTGTGAGAGGTTTGCATGATGCAACATAGAGACTACTCTATCTTGAATAGTTCTATTCATCCTCTCAGCTACACCATTCTGTACTGGGGTATAAGGAGCTGTAAACTCTCTACGAATCCCTCTACACTGACAGAAAAGGCTGAATTCATGTGAGGTATACTCACCCCCATTATCTGAACGTAAAGCCTTAAGCTTAGTTCCTTTTTCAGTCTCAACTGAAGCAAGCCATTTTTTGAAAGTAGGGAATACATCATCCTTCGATTTGATAGGATATACCCAGACTTTTCTAGTAGCATCATCTATGAAAGTAACAAAGTAAAGAGAACCACCTAAGGACCTAGTGGGCATAGGACCACACACATCTGTATGAACAAGATCTAAAGGCTGAATTGAAGAGTCAATGTGCGTTTTATGCACATTTCTGGTTTGCTTTCCATATTGACAATGCTCACAAAATGAAAAATCGGAGAAAGATAACACAGGTAAGTAGCCAGAACGAGAAAGATTTTCCATTCCACTACGAGATATATGGCCCAAACGACCATGCCAAATACAAGCCATAGGCTGTTCAGTAACAGCTAACAAGTGTTCTTTCTGTGATACAAATAAAGGGTAAAGTGAGCCAACTTTCCTTCCTTTTGCAATAACCATATTGCCCTTTGATATACGAAAGGACTGAGCATAGAAGACCACCTTGTAACCAAGGTCATCAAGTTGACCAACTGACATCAAACTGCATGATAACTGAGGTACATGGCGTACATTATGCATAGTAAATTTTGAACCGTCAATGAACTGCACAACCACATCTCCAATCCCCACAACATCACACTGGTAAGAGTCACCAAGTCTCACGGTACCAAGAGACTTTGCTGCATAATTAGAGAACCATTCTCTATGTGGTGTCACATGGAAAGAAGCACCAGAATCTAGCAGCCAGGTGTGGGAAAGAGAATCAGCCATAAGTGCCTCTGATGGCACAGTACTATCAAGTGTCAACACATCAGCATCATCAGAAATAGCATTAATTTCTTCAATCTTCACAGTCGAAGTAGATGGTGCAGGTAACTGTTTAACATGCCCATCAACATTCTGTCCTTTACCTTTAGCATTCTTTAATGCATAACAGTCTTTCTTCATGTGTCCTTTCTTATGACAATAATGGCATTCAATATCCCTCTTCCTTGATTTACTTCTGCTCTTATTCCGTTGACCATTCTTTTCCTTGTTCTTGCTCCTGCCACGTTGTTGATTCTTTCCTTGGTAAGAATCACGAACATTATATGCATCTCCACTCTGAGTGCCAACCATAGATTTTCTACGAATCTCCTCACTCAAGAGTGCTCCACATATGTCATCATAGACGAGTTTACCACCTGGTGCACTATTGCTAATAGCTGTGCAAAATGTATCCCATGATGATGACAGGGTGCATAACAGCAATACTGCTTTCATTTCATTGTCCATATCCATTTTCTGAGCCTGTAACTGGGAGAATATGGCATCAAACTCATTTAGATGAGAAGCAACACTATCTGTGTCCTTCATACGAAGGTCGTATAATTTTCTCATCAGATATACTTTATTTGATGCCGTCTCTTTTTCATATGTATTGCATAACTTCTTCCAAAGCTCCTCTGCACTTTCACAGTCTAATACTGTAAAGTAAACATTATCTGCTAGGTGCAAGCGAATGGTAGACCTGGCCATTTCATCTAACTCATCCCAATCATCTTCATCCATGTCAGCAGGCTTCTTTGAAATCCCATTTACTGGCTTCCATTGCCTTCTTTGAATCAGCACATCTTTAATCTGATTCTTCCATAGAGCAAAGTTTGTGCCATCAAATTTTCGGATCTCAAAATGGTCTTTGCCCTGCAAGTTATAGCTCCTCCTCGGAACGCTAGCACTAGACCCTGATCCACCGGATGTGCCTGAGACCTCTGATGCCATGATCGTAGAGAACTGAATAGAATGATAATGGAGCTAGAAGAGTCCAAACACCAACAAATAAGTGTATCAAGGAGTAAATCGACCACTATATAGTTGACTAAACCAGAAATCTGGAAAAATTTTGCCAGAGTATCCTCTGCAAAATTAGCATATGACCAATGTCAAAGTATCATAAAACTGCAAGTACTAACATGTCTACCTGCATAGTGAATCACTGACTCCACTGCATATAATCAGTTACCCAATAGAAGCCAACTAGGCTTATTGAGCACCTATGAACAACTATCATACATCTCCTATGGCGAGGCTGGGTAAGTCTTCCACCTGCATCACCGAAGAGACCCCGACATCTGGGTGTCTCCCAGTTAAGAAAACCTCACCACGACCCTCTTTATCAAACGTAAAAGGCTTTATGCAAAGAACGTAACCGCTATATCAATGCCCACATGGACGTACATAAGCGGTATCCACAGAAGCGTACATGGTGTGTATGTGCTCAATATATGCAGTAAAATGACACTGAAAGGCTGAATACACAGCCCAAAAAACTAGCCAATAACACCTGCAAGTATCTGTCAACTCTGATGTTTTAGGCTTTAAAAACCTGCATAAATTTGCAGCGACTGCTCCCACCAAAACTGAAAACCCCTCGAGAAACCTGTAGTTTTACGAGTGTGGCTGAAAATACAGCCCCAAAGGTTGATATTTATTGTCTGAGAAGTACAAGGAACACTCTTCTTGATGTTCTTGGACCTGTGTGAAGAGAACTACGTGCGAAAGTACTCCAAAATGGCTCCAAAAACACCCCAAAATTGCTTCAGAAATAGGCTTTAAAAGCAAAAATGAAGCTTTGAGGGACCAAAACTTGTTCAAGGTAATGCCAACCTTAGTCTTTCCCCTTCTTCAAACACCACAAGAGTGTAGCTTAGTGGCAAGAGATTGCCGCGGTTAAGCGAGCTCTGGGGGGAACAGTACTGGGATGGGTGACCTCCCGGGAAGTACCGGGAACCTCTATATTCCTTGATCGTTGAGGTCCTCCCTCGCGCGCAGCCAACGGCGCCAACGGTGACTTCGGTGACTCGGATGACAACGTATGCCAAGGTCTATGCCTTGGTCTATGCCTTGGTCTATGCCTTGGTCGTAAGCCTTGGAGAAAACCTGGGGGGGGGGGGTTCTCGCTTCGCTCGCACAAAAGGAACAAAGCTTTTTGCCTCGAACTGCTCTGATACCAGTGAAGTATTTCGATGGCGTGCACCACACTGGACTCTCCTTCTCGAGAGCTCCACGACGATATGCTCAAAGTAGAAAACCGAGCTCCTGTCCTCACACACAGTACTCCGCACAGATGTTGTAGAATACGCAGAAAACGCAGTACACAGGGAGCACGAAGACAGACTTCTTAGGTCTTACAAATGCGGTCGACTTACAGTCTGTAACTGACCAGGCCACTATATGTTTTATTAAAGAACATATA
>MU261376.1:45000-109594 GCA_020310875.1 Ceratopteris richardii
AAGAAAAGAGAGACATTACTTTCAAATTGAAGCTCTTCATTCACATGTCATAAGAGTAAAAAATGATAGCAACCTCTACAAAATACAAGATTTTGTCCTTTATACTTTTTTGAGTGTCCCTTTTCACAATTGAAATTTGGTTCTTATAACTTCTAATCTAAAAATGTGTGCTTGAAGAGCTTCTAAAAATTCTCTAAAAAAATTCATATAGTTTCTTTACACATGAGGAAGACTGTTCCTCATTTTTACATCATTCTGGTAAATATTTTACAAGATAATGGGTTTTTTCACAAAAATTCTTATTCTAACATTTTCTTCCCCTCCTAGATTTTTTGGCAACGGATTGACAAAAATTATTTTCTTCAACAACTTCCCTTTACTTCTTTTTCCTCTGGTATACTTGTGCAAGTAAATCATGGCTTTTTCTTTCTATTAAGTTCAAACTGTTCACCATCTCAAAAAGTGCTTTCCTCCACTCGACTGCTGCCTCTGGCCTATCTATTACATCCTTCTTCATGTGTTTTGTATATGCAACTTCATAGGCAGTCAACCTTGACTTGGTTACTACTGATAGGTTTCCAAAAATTCATGACTCCCTTTCAAAAAATCCATAATCAAAAGCATCTTCAAAGATCTATAAATAATGGCTTCCTAGAAATACAACTCTGCTATAATAGGCCATGACACATATCCTATCAGGTATCTCACTCATGTCAAAAAGCAATGCACCTGTAGGTGAATTAAATCCTATGTAGTTTAATATTCTTACATCCGTGTCAGTGAAGGTCTCTATACATGTGAGGATTAACCTCATAATTCTCACTTGTAATATACAAGCTGGGTCATTTACATCTTTGTATGCTGATATGACAGACTATGCTGTGTCTACCATGTACTTCTTTGCTGTCCATGATCCTTTTTTAGGTCCTGCCACTTTAGGAAAGTTCAACCATCTTGCTCGGATCAATCCTTCATTTCTTCTCTTCTAGTAGTTAGGGCATTCTCTTCTCCTTGCAAGTGGACAATATTCTAGATTAATCTTCAAATGAAAAGGAGCCTCTTTCCATATTTTCTTGCAGTCCTTGTTGGTATCCGACCACCTATTTCTCCACTTTAGATTGGCTTTCTCAAAAAGTTCTTTTGTAACTGATATGTCTTCTTCATATTCTAGGTGCCTGTTAGGTGGTAGTCTAACTCTTGCAGTCTGATAATTTTTTATGCTTTCGAGGATCATGCAAAATGGAATGCCAAGTCCATCAACTGACCAATGATGTTGATCTAGAGTAACACCATTTTCCAAAGCAAATTTCACTATTTGTTCCTCATACTCATTGTGCATTTTTATAATGAACTCCATTCTAGACTCTGTGCTAGTTAACAACATCTGCACAAATTCCTGAGAGTAGTCTTCCACCTATCTTTCCTCTATTACTGTGTAAGTATCCTCTGGTGGTGGTGACATTCTAGTTTCCTTTGTTTGATACTCTTTTACTACTTGTTCATGTGAATTCTCTACTTGTTCTCTTTCCTTTTTTGCTTGATTTTCCAATTGCTTCTTTAATTTTGATACTTCTTTCATCAATCCAATATTCTATGAATGCAATAACTCTTTTTCACTCTTCCATTCTTCCCTCTCTTTAGCTATATCATGGTATAGCTTGTTGTAACCTCTCATTGTAGTTGCAACATGTCTACTTGCTTGTTTCTCCATATCTTTTGTCTCCTTTAGCTCCCCCTGTAACCTTTGCACACCTTTCTGTAGTCTTTCCAGGTCTTCTTGATCAACACTGGTTGCTTGACTGTCCACCTTTACCTATCATTCATCCATTAATAACTTCTTGATCTTTTCATTAGCTCTTACCATTATTTGATAAGAATTTTGCAATATTTTGTACTTGGTCTCCATTCTCTTCAATTCACCTTCCACCTTAGTGATGTGCTCAGTTTGCTTTGCACACTTTTCTTCTAAGAATTTGATTTTGTTTTGATTTTGAACCTCTTGTGCTTCCATATTGAACAAACTTTCTAGCAGACTGTCATTCTTTTCTTGAATTTCTTTTATTTGTTCACTCATCTTCTCTTTCTCCTTCTTTTGCTCCTCTATGACTCTGCTTCCTTTTATAAATTCAGACTCAGTAGCCATACCTCATATTATCATGTTTCTGCTTGATGGCTTGAAGTTCTCTATATTGTTCATGAATATTTTACAAGCACTTCTGATGTCCTTGAGTATCCTCTCCAAGCCATAGCTAAGGTCTAACTGCTTGAGTTCAATCTGTTTTTCTTCTTCAATTTTCTCATCTTCTTCTGCTTCTTCATAGATAGGCACTTGATCTATTTTCAAGTCTGATTCTTTTTCTTCTTCTATATCCTCTTCAACCTCTTTATCAGGTTCAACTTCTTTACATTCATCTCTGACTTCCTGTGTTTGTTTTGCTCCTCTTCATATGCTTCTTCTTCACCCTGTTGTTCTTGTTGATTCTCTTCTGCCTGCTTTCCCAAGTCTAATAGAACCTCTCCAAGTTTCCTACTCACATCTACCTCTTTTTCTTTCTGATGGGCTTCTTCTTCAGTCCTCTCTTGTACCTTATTTTCTTCATTCGTTTGTGCTTTAGTCTCTTCTTCTAATGGCTAGCAATATGGTTTTTCTGAAGTTTTAGTCAATATAGACTTAGCCCCTGTATCTATAATTCCTTCAAAACCTCCTTCATTCAATGTGGTCTCTTCTTCTATCAATTTTCCTTTACCCTTCAACTTCCTCTTTTCTTCTTCAAGACTGACACTCTCTATATGTTCTTCCACAATCTTGACTCCTTTTGAGCTTCCAATTGATTTCTCCTCAGGTTTATCTACTTCCAATACCCGTGGAGTTTTGATTGATGTGCTTGGTACAGATAAATTTAGACTTCTTGGTAAAAATCCCTCTATTTCAGTGTCAGGATCAGATGACACTCTAGATGATGCTGCTTCTTTTTCCTTCATTCTAGTTTGATCTATTGAAGTTGTTTCTTTGCCTTTTCCACCTGTATTATCCTATTGAATTTCAGCCAGCAGTTGTGGAGCTGATTGTTCCATTGCTTTCCCCTTATCTTTCATGGTTGGTTTCTTCTTTTGAATAGTCTCCCTTGGCACTCTTTTTCTTGCCACTATAGTGAACTTGGTCTCTAGAGGCCCTTGTAACTCCTTGAAGATGCTAGTAACTCAACTTCCTTTCTGAAAAACATCTCCTCAGTCTCTGTAGACATCATTTGATCATGGTGTTCTTCATAATGTTCTATTTCTTCTTGTCTCCAGTCAATGGCCTTCTCTGAGTAGCTTTCCAACATCTTTTGATATTGAGCCTCATATAGAGCTATCTTTTCACTACCTTGAGTCAAATAAGTATATATCTATTCTTTACTTGTCTAAGGTGGATGTGGTTCCTTATCAACTTGCACTTTCTTTTGAGTAGCTGCATTCTCTTCTTTGGTGGCCTCTTCTTGTTCCAACTCCACCTTCCTTGGATCTGTTCTTCTTTCCTTGCTAGGCACCACCTCTTCAGTCACAATCTTCCTCTTCATTCCTGATCCTCTCATTCCTATTTCAATCCCATATTCTCTTGCCTGAAGAACTTTAGATAGACTTTTTATACCTTCCATTAAACTTCTGGAGTACTAGGCTTCAAGTGATAGCTTCAGTTGATCTTCCATGCCTAAGATGTGATATATTATTACTGTCAAAAATTGGGATCTATTCATAAATTTCTTCTATTTCTAGTGCTTTGCAGCTTCCTTCAACTGTTCATGAATGTATGGTGTTACATCCATGACTCCAAATGGATTATATTTATCCTTATTGTTCAACATGATGAGTGTGACTGGTTTGTGAGGCATAGTATATCTAGGAAACTTAGGGAAGCAAAAGAATTGTAAGAACATTCTAGTGGCAAACTCTTCATTTTCCTTGCCTTTGAAATCAACAAACTTTGAAAATCCTACATAGGTGGCTGCATTCTTTTTAATAAAGCTATCATCTAGTTTGATTACTATTGAATAGAACTTCAAGGTTGCTCTGATATGCTCTACCTTGATCATAATTTGCACATCCTTGCCCTCCTTGTCTTTCATAGAGCACATAAAATAAGCTTCATTTCCTTTGCCCAGTTCCACTAGACTAAACATCACTTGAGAAACCCTGTCAAAATCTATAAAGAGGATTGGTTCAGTACTTTGTGGAGTCCCACAACCTTCCATCTCTTGTAGTTGGCAGTTATCCTCTGGAACTTGTACTTGTTGACTCCCACCTTCACTATGAATATGTGCTGACCAATCATTCTCATAGTCTCCTTAAGTTTTTTGACTATCTGCTCTGCCTCAGGAAGATCTTGATCAACATCAGATTCTACATCGAGGACCTCCTCTGATGCTTCACTACCCATGAACCAATGACCCCTAGGTACGGTCACTCATTCAGCTTTGAAATCATGAATGGTGAGCTCCTTGGTATTCACCATCCTATAAAATCAAAGAATACACCACACACAGACTTCTACACCATGAGTCATGTTCAAAGGAAAAGAAAAGAAATACTTCAAAACAACTTGAGATAAAAGATTTTCTTCAAAACTCAAACAATCAGTTATTTCCAAGACTCAAAGTAGGTGATCATCATAGGTGAAGCAAGATTTCTATTGTTTCTTGTGCTTGTTTGGGGAAGAATTTAATTACTTAATCAACAAATTCAAAAATAGATATTCAACTTCCTATTTCTAGCCTAGATCTTGCTTGTGCTTCAAAATTTGCAAAGGAAAAGAAAATGACAAAAATAGAAGTAAAGATTTAATGTCCTTTCTTTTTCTAAAATTGCACTTGATTTTTTTTTGGTGATTTTCTTGATCATAAAGAATCAACAAAGTCAAAGAAAATTTAACCTTCTAATCTTTTGTTTGATTTTTTTTTATGAAGCTACAAAAATAAAAAAATTGTTTGATTTTCTTGATGAAGCAAATCAAAGAAAAGTCTTTACTTACTACATGATTTGTTTTTTTCTTTTTTCTTTTTTTTTTCATTTTCATTTTTGTTTTTTTCACTATTTTTCTATACATTGTTTTCCATTTTTTCCTTTTTTCCTTTTTCGTTTTTCCTTTTTCTTTTTTCCTTTATTTTTCTCTAAGTTTTTGATTTTTTTCTACTTTTTTTCAGATTTTTTCTATATTTTTTCATTTCTTTTTTTTTATTTTTTCATATATTTCCCTCAATATTTTTCTACTAGACATTTACATCTATTGATCATCCTAGACTTGATCTGTTGGCTATTTCAGAATACATTATTTTATTCGCCTTCTAACTTAATAGATATGCAAATGACTAAGGGAACTCTCTTCCCCTCCTACTCTTTCTCCAAGAAAACGAGTTGTGACAAGTGCATGGGAATGATCTCATGTGCCTAGTGAATGCATGACATATATATATATATATATATATATATATATATATATATATATATATATATATATATATATATATATATATATATATATATATATATATATATATATATATATATATATATATATATATATATATATATATATATATATATATATATATAGTTGCCCTATTCATGCATACTCTAGAAATGCATTTCTCAACATGATGCAAAACTGAGGTTTTAGGCAATGTGCCCAAGTGGTTATCTGATGAAGAGGCTTTCCTACAACTAATCCTAGAGAACTTATGTGGTTGTAAATGATTGTGATTTTCACTTATGTGTTGTGCTACTCGTACTAGGTTAGTCTTCCTAATCCAGTAGTTCTGTTTTGTGTCTTGAACTTCCTTGAATCTTTGAGACATACTTCCTCTAAGCACTCCTTCATCTCTTTAGGTCTCCATACCCACTTAGTCTTTTGACTTAGAGTTTTCTAAACTAATTTTGGCTTCCATATCCAAACTTGCTTCAAAATTGATTGCTTCTTCTCATGTCTTCCTTGCCTATGCTGAGAGTTGATTTTGTCATGGAAAATATTCTTATGTAGATCCAAAGTTGCTTCTAATGGAAAAAGAAATTTCTCCATTTCCAAGCTATGAATCTCGTCATTGGTTTCTTGCTTATCATGACTAGCAAAAGGCATTAAAAGTCTTTTGTCATTCAATTTCAAATGAAGAGACATTTTTTCAAAGTTCATTATTACCTTTCCTTGTTTCATCCATGGTTGTCCCAAAATCATTTTTTCAGACATCATGTGATCAGGCCATTCTTCACACTCTATATTCATCTGTTCTTGGTCAAATTCAACTGTGATTGTTTGTGTAGATAAAGTTTGACCTATGTGCCCATCTAGGGTTTTACTCTTCTTCCTTTTTGCATTTAATTTGTTTAGCAACTCAATACTAATTAAATTTACTTGTGACCCTGAATCTATTAAAACCCTAATTTCTTCTTCTTGGAAATTCATCAAAATCATAGGCTCTCTCACTTTCCTTGAAGGCCTTTCACATATCAATACCTCTTTGATTTCTTTAGATTTTCTCATTTTTTTTCCTTAGCTTCTTGTTGAGCCTCATACCTCATCCTATCTTCTATGTTGAGCTTGATGCAATCTCCTCCACTCGTGGGTTGTCAAAGGTTGATTATATCTCTGCACTCTACATCCACTTATGAAGTTTGGCATAACTTCTCCATCTATGTTTGCCAATTGGACTGCACCACTGTTGCTTATCTGATGAATGATATAAGGTCCATGTCCTCTCTTCTGAAGTTTCTTCTGGTGTTGTTTCAAGGTGTAAGCTAATACTAAGTCTCCTACTTGCAAATCTTTATCCTTGATATGAATGTCACGATATGCCTTCTGACTCTTCTTATCTGCATAGATGCTCATGACAGCTTGAAGTCTTGAGACTCCTAGCCTCTCTAACTCCAAAACTCTCTCTCACAACTCATGTCTAGACCATTTTAGCTAATTTCCCACCTTCAATGTAGGTATGAGAAATTCTAATGGCAAAACTGCATTTTGTCCATACACCAAATTAAAGGGTGTTGTACCAATAGTAGTTTTGTATGCCACTCTATAAGCCCATAGAACATGATGGAGTTGCATGTCCGAATCAGTTCTATTTGGATTTACCAGCTTTGACAACACATTACAAAGTACTTTGTTTGTACTTTCTGCCAATCCATTTGCTTGAGGATGATAAGGGGCTGATTTTCTATGAGTAATCATCAAATGATCAGTGATATTCTCAAAAACCTATTTAAGGAAATGATTTCCCCTATCACTTATCAATTCAGTCGGTAATCCAAATCTGGTGACCATATTCTCATAAAGAAATCTTGTTGTAGTATGAGCATCATTTTTCCTTGTAGCCCTTGCATCTGCCCACTTGGTGAGATAAGTAGTGGCTACAATTATGTATTCTCCATGGGAACTTTTAGCTGGAGGATGTATTGATCCAATGAAGTCTAATCCCCATTTGCTAAAAGCTCTAGTAGAAATTAATGATGTCAATGGCATATCATCTCTTCTACTAGATTGATTTGCTTTCTAACATATGTCACACCTTTTCACAAATGTTTTGGCATCTGGAAAAAGAGTTGACCACCAAAATCCAAAGTATAGGATTAGTTTAATAGTTCTCTCACTTGAAAAGTGACCTCTTGCTACTCCTAAATGGGCCATCTCTAACATTTCCATGTATTTTTCCTCAGGGACACAGATTCTCAAATACCCATCTTGTACAACTGGTCTCCTATGAGTTGATATTCCTTGGTCATTTCCTTCAAGTTTCTGGAGTGTGCATTAAGTTTCATAGTTTTAGGTGTTTGTGGGTTTCGTAATTCCTCAACTATATGTGTACTCCAATCAGGGTTTTTCTGAAACCAATACAGAGTCACAATGTCCTTATGGTCTAGATGTGGATAGTTTGGACACTTAGAAATATATCTTTCCACATCCTGTGTCTTTGTAGGCCAATGGAAACCCATTCTATCTAAGTTATGTAGAGTGATGAGTCTAGAAGCATGTGTACATGGATTCCAACAATGAGCCTTCTCTAGATAACTTGTTTGCTCCTCTTATAGAGTACAATACTCCTATACACCAATGTGATTCACATGATATAATTGTCCAACAAGTAACACAAAGCTTCTGCTTTGTAGTAGAAGATGTGTTGTGTTATTAGCTATCCTACAAGGTCCAATAGTCAACAAAGGTGCTAATGTTATTGCCCAATTGGGAATGCTTCCTACCTTGAATAGGTAAGCATTTGGCAACTCATCATCTATAGGAGAATCTTGTTCTTTGGTTTGTATCCTAGACAAATGGTCTGCTCTCAGATGTGTTTTCCCTTGCCTCACTACCACTTCAAAATCAAATTCCATGACAAGTAAGAACCATCTCACTATTCTTCCTGTGTGGCAAGGTTCATTCACCAAGTACAACAGTGCTTGGTGATCCACAAAAAATGTGAACTTGTTGGCTAGAAGATAATGCCTATACTTTTTTATAGCAAATACCATTCCTAGTACCTCCCTCTGAGTGGTTGTATAGTTCCCCTCAGCTTGGTTGAATTGCCTACTAGCATAAGCAATTGGAAAATCCAACTTGCTTCCTTCAATAGGTTGTGCAAGAACACATCCTAAAGCAAAGTTAGAGGCATCAACATGGGCATGAAAAATTTGATCTCACTATAGGCTTTTCAAAAGGGTGTTGTAACCAAACAAGTTTTTAGGGTTTCAAAGGCTTTGTCACATTCTTGGGTCCATTCAAACTTTGTAATTAGTGCATTAAGAGGTTTTGAAATATCTGCAAATTTATGCATAGATTTCATATAATATCCACAGTGACCCATGAAGGTCTAGAGTTCCTTCACATTAGTTGGCTTAGGTAGGTCCACAATAGCTTTAATTTTACTCTCATCAATGGAGATAACTTTTTTGGAAACTATGTGGCCTAACATTCTTCCTTGCCTAACAAAGAAGACACATTTCTTAGGATTCAAACACACTTTGTAGGCTCTACATTTCTTGAATATGTTCTCCAAGTCTTGTAGATGATTTTTTCTTTTATTTGAAAAAGTACATAGATCATCTACATAAATCTCCACCATGGTTCTAAGAAAATCTTTGGACACATGACACATAAACCTTTGAAATGTGGTTGGTGCATTGGTTAACCCAAAAGACATCACCCTAAGTGCATATATTCCCCATTCAGTGGAAAATGTTGTCTTGTGTTGATTTTCCAAAGCAATAGGAACTTGGTTATATCCAAAAAATCCATCCAAGAAACTGTAAACCTCCTTTCCAGCTACTCTCTCCAAGAGATGATCAGTTATTGGCAATGGGTAACTATCCCTTACAGTTCCTGCATTAACTTTTTTCAAGTTCATACAAACCCTAAGTTTTCCATTCTTCTTGGGAACAACAACTATAGGAGATATCCATTCAGTATACTCAATTTCATGAATGAAATTGGCAGCCAATAATTTATCAATCTCCTCCTTTATCTTGGCAGAGTATTTATCATTAAATGTATAGTGTCTCTGTTTGCTAGGTTTTGCATCTGGAGTGATAGGAATCTTGTGTTCACAAATTTTTGGATCTATACCTTCCAATTCCTTATAACTGTATGCAAACACATACCTATACTCTTTAGCCAAATTTACCAATGCTTGCTCTTCTTGATTTGTCATGTCATCTGCTATGAAAATATGCCTTTCTTCTCCCTCCTCCTGAGTAATTACCACCTTTTTTGTCTATTCTTCATTGTCATTAGATTCCCCTTTCTTTTTGTCCCTTTTTGGTTTCATCTTAAGAAGTATTCTATCCTCCACCTCATAAATTTTGAAATTTGAAGGTACATAAAATTTTTGTTCTTCCTCTCTAGGTTTCTCATGTTCCTTCATTTTCTTACTCTTTTTAGGTTTTGGATCTTCAGTGATCTCCTTGTGTACACATTTCTTGTAGGTTTTTGAGATTTTATCTTTTATGGCATCTTGAGCATGTATTCCTTCTAAGAATTGAGTTTTGTCACAAACTTGGAGTATGGCTTCACCTTGAGATTTTTCCAACCCTAGCACACTCACCATTCTTACTCCTACATGAAATACATCATATCCCTCCTCATCTTGGAATTGGATTCTCACATATTCATTGTTTGCTACATCTAATGTAGAATAATATTTGATTCCAACTGTAGGGCTCAAACTCCTCATCATCAAACTTTTGTGGAATATAGCTCTCATCCTCAACCTTTCTTTCTCCCTTACAGTCTTCTCTGCTCAACAAGACTCTTTTGTAACTTTTATTTCTCATAACAGTGCACTTCCAAAGTGGTGACTCCTCATGGCTTTGACTTTCATTTCTAGATTCCTGACTTGACTCTTGATTCTGATGTACTTTAAACCACTCTTGAGGGAGTATGTCACAAAGTTGCCCATTTTTCAAGTTCACTTTAGTGATTTTCCCTTGGCTTTGGAGGTATAAACAATCTCTACCCCATTCTTGAACTATTTGCATATGTCTCATGAAGGGTCTTCCTAGGATAATTTCATAGGAGGTTGGTTGTGGAAATTCAACTATGGCAAAGGTATGCTCTATTTCTATTCCACATATTTCCACAATAACTTTTTCCTAAATTCCTAGAGGTACTTCTATGTGACCATTTGCAAGTTGTAGTCTCATCTTGGTTGTGATGCAACTATGGGTTTTGCTTTACTAACTCCTTCCATGTTGTTTGACATTGGATTTTACAATGTTCTGCTAGATTGAATTGGAGTGTTATACAAGGTTCTATAGTATCTCCCTCCTCCCCTGACTTCTCATTACTTCCTAAGTCTTTCCTAGGTGTTGTGAATTTGAATCAGCAAATGTCTCGATTTGATTTTGAGTCTGCTCCAGATTGTGTTGAGTTTCTCTAATAATTTGTTTGCACCTTTGCATTCTCTCCTCCTCAATATCTAGCATAGGATAGGCTGTTACATGATCTGTAGGGTTTGTTCCCTCTTCTATCCTACCCTTATAAGCTTCCATCAAGGTGTTCAAGCACTTTGAGTTCTTCGCTTTTCCTATTTTCTCTTTGTTTTGATGTTGTTTAGGGTTTCAATTATCAATTGGTTCCTCATCTGGTGTTAGAGTTTTTCCAGGTCTTGTCATTCTCTCCCATCTACCCTTTTGTCTATTTTTCCTCTCCTTTGAAGATAGTTTTTTCTTGTTTTCCAAAGAATGTGTGTCAAGTATCATGCCCTGCTCCTTGACCTGAGCTCTAGTTATTGCATGTAATGCTATTGGCTCACTTCCACTCAAGTCTTCTTGTTCCACTATATGTACTGCTTTTAATGGTATGTTATTAAATGTGCTCTATTGTTTCTAGGTATTTCTTGGATAGTCTTTGATTAGATGATCCTTGCCACAATCCTTACAAAAATCTCCATCTACTCTCAATGTTGGAGGTTGTGGACAATCCCAAATGAGATGTTCTCCCCCACATCTATAACAGGTTATCTTTTGACCACCCTTAAATTGGGATCTCTAATTGGACATATAATTGTTAGTTATATATGTGAATGTAGCTGTGTCCATTTCAGTTCTTCCATTACCCAGGTCTAAGGCTTGTAGGTCTGGTTCTCTTAAATCACTATCTTCCCATTCTTCTTGATATCGCTCAAAAGAGTGATATTCATCCTTGTAGGTTGGTCTAGGTCTTGGATTTTCCTCTTCCATAGGAGTTTACTTTACCGGCACTACATTTGTTGGTAATGGTGGTTGTTGTCCCAACACTGGTCTAGGTTGTTCAACAAACCCTAATTTTCTTTGTGGATTGTAGTGATTTGTATAGTCCTTCTCTCTGAAAGGTTGCTTGTTATAGAAACACTCATCCTTAGTGTGATTTGTCCACTTTCTCTCTAGGATATAGTATTTAAGTGTTTTCCTGTCTTGCAAATGTTGGTGTTTTCGATAAGGGCATTGATATGTTTGATGGTTTTCCCCACATTGAAACATTTCTTGTTTGGTGTTAGTCTTGTGTTTACCAAATTTGCTTTTGTGCTAGCATATAAGGCTTTTGCAATAGCTTTTTCTAATTCTTCTGTTGGAGGTATCCTATCTTCATTTCATCTTGGCTGGTCAAATTCCATCATATCTTGTCCCTTATTATCCTCTAGATCTATGGCATCTTTCATATAGGCTCCTAGGTCAAGACATTTTCTATAATACACCAGAGTTCTCAATTGTGCACTTCTCAGTCCCTCTATGAACAAGGAAACTTGTCTAGCCACTGAAGGTACTTCATCTTTTGGACACCTATCAATGTATTTCTTAAATCTTCTAGCAGCCTCTCTCACATTTTCATCTTTTTGTTGCTTGAAACTATGTACCAGAGTTATTGTACTATGCTTGATTCTAGTTTTGGAAAACTTCCCTATGAAGGCTTCAAGAAATGGCTCTATGTCAGGGTACATTTCATTCCTCAATGGGATAAACTAAGACAATGTTGGACCAGTTAAGGTTAGGCCAAAAGCTTCAAATTAAACTTTATAGTCCTCTACCTCTTCAGCACTAATCAAATGTCTGAACTTAGCAACATGTGCATGAGGATCTGAGTAACCCTCATACTAGTTTTTCATGCACTTTGCCACTTGATAGGGTCTGAGCATCCTACCTTCGTTTTGCCATTGTTGCCTCCTTCTAATTGGAAATCCAAGCATCTCATCTCCTTCTTTTTCAAAAGGATTAAGAGAGGTATATGCTCTTCTTTCTTTTGTGTGCCAATGGGAGTGTGATTCCTACTTGGTCTTGGCATATCTATTTGCCCTAGGTCTTGATCCCAAGGTCTCTTATCTGCACACTGACCAAGATCATTGGAATTTTCTCGATCATGTGCAAATATGTAGACACATCCTTCTCTATCCTCATACTTGCCATCTCTAAATTGTGTAGTGGCATCAGATTCAGAGGAATCTCTAAGTTTCTCAACCTAATGAGAGACTTATGCATGCCATCCTAGTACACATAGGCCCCAAACCTATTTGTGTACATGTATTTGAGGATATTCCTAAGATTCTCATTTCCCATGTTGAGGTTTTCCATGTTGATTGTGTGATTTAACTCCTCCTCTTGATAATCACTCTCATATGAGTTCCCTTTTGGTTGCAACTTTTTTTGAAGATGTGATAGTTTAGTGCGTGATTTCAAAATCATTCAAAACCCTTTCAGCAATTGATCTATTTCCCAAATTCCTCTAGGATAAACCCTAATTTGTTTACTATGAGTGTTTGCAATGTTTTGCAACTTCTCCCACTTCTCCTTAGTTCTCTAGATGGACTCTCTCTTGTATATGCACTTGTTTTATTATTGATTTTCTTTTTCTTGATGAAAATCTTGTTTTCCCCAAAAACCACAATTTTCAATGTATATGTGAATTCTAGAACTTTTATTATCTAAAATGTGTGAAATTCCTTTTGTTTATGTAGATTTACCAAAAAAACCATACTAAAAGTTGATGTTTTATATCTAAATTGACCAAAATCCAATTTGAAATCACGATTTTGGTAATTTTATGATGACTTTGAGGTGATACTCTAATTTTTCTCCACAAGACTTCCTAAACTTGTGGAATGCAAGGCTCTTAAAACAAGAAACTCAACTAAAACTTGAGTTTTCTTCTCCTAACAAACTAAAATCATGTTCTGGCCTGAGACCACAATTTCATTGTTTTTATAATGTTTCTATGATGGAAATTCCAATTTCTTTCCAATATACTATGTATTTTATGGAGTTTGACTATTTGCTCAAGAAGCTCATATAGAAAATGAGTTTCCTTATCAAATTGGACCAAATTTGTGTTTTACTAAAAATCATGATTTTGGTGATTTATGTATTGACAAGGCTTTTATTTCACAAACTATATACTTGTAACACCTCAGACTTACTCAAAGTATACGCATTATTTTTTCAAGAAAAAAAAGGGTTTTGTCAAAATCACGATTTTCTGATGAAAATTATGATTTTCTGATGAAAATTATGATTTTCTGATCAAAGTCGTGTTTTCTTGATTTGCTTCAAAAAAATCACGATTTTGGTGTGTCCAATGAGGTGTTAACTTTTTTTATTACTTAAAATCGTGTTTCTCATGCTTTAGTTTCAAAATCATGTTTTTCACGATTTTGGTTGAGAATGGTGATTTTCATGATTCTAGTCCAAAATTGTGTTTTTCATGATTTTGGACAAGAAGATTTATGGGTCAAAATGGTGTTTATTGGTTTGCACCGAAATCACGATTTTGATGTTTATATAATTGTGTTTTTCTCAATTAGAGACCAAAATCATGTTTTGCATGATTTTGAGTCCACAATTGTGATTTTCATGATTCTGTGCACAAAATCATGTTTTTCACGATTTTGATCCAAAGTCGTGTTTTTTTTTCCATGACTTTGGATGAAAATCGTGTTTTTCATGACTTTTGAGTAAAAATCATGTTTTTCACGATTTTGATCCAAAATCGTGTTTTTTCACGACTTTGGATGAAAAGTGTTTTTCATGATTTTGAGTAAAAATCATGTTTTTCGCGATTTTCGATTTCCAGACAAACGTGATTGCTGAGGATTGTGAAAATCATGTTTCTAGAAATCATGATTTTGGGCCCTTGCACAGAATCACGATTTTGTGCAGGGTGATGTAATTTTTGGATTTTGATTTCTTTTAGGTTTTCTTTACACTAATAGAGGTGCCTAGATTTAAAAACAACATGCAATAAAAGAAACCTAGAAAATTTACAAAAAATAGTGTGAGAAACTCAAAGTCTAAAAATTGCAATTCTGTGTTTTCGATGATTTATGTGATTTTCTTGTGCAAAAATGATTTCTTAAACTTCAATTAGTGCAAAACTAAATCTATCAACAAAAGTGCCACCTTGATAGCTAGAAATCACGCTTTTTATGTCTGCTGAAAATCGCGACTCCTTTTGCTCTCTCACTCACTCTCTCACACTCACAATCACTCAAATGACTTTTCAAATGAAATTTTTGCTTTTACAGTATGCAGGAAATCACGATTTTGAATGAATTCAAGGATTTGGACTTCAAGATTTTGACATTGTCATAACCATGCATATTCATTAACAAATTTATGTCACATCATCCACTTTTGATCAAATTCCCATATTCACCTCTCAAGATGAAAATCACGATTCTATGTCAATTGTTAAAAATTCTCAATTTTCAATCAATGAAGGCTCAAACTTAATTTTTTCAATTTGCATGCACTTCACAACATCTTACTAACTTATCTGGATACCCAAAAGCCCAATTGAAGCAAATTTACCATCTTGTTGAAAATCGTGATTCTGATATGAAAATCGTGATTTTTTTATTCTTCTTGCAAATTGTGTTTTTTGCTTCCTTTTCCAACTTGGTCTTTTCTAATGTGCTTCAACAACTCTTATTCCAAGTGTCACCTACAAAACATAAAAAAATTCATATATTTTTTGGATTTTTGAAAGGAAGTTCAAGAAAATAGACAATTTTGACTTTTCATGGAATATCTCTGATTTTTTAGTTCCCCTTCAGATTTCTCTCATTCGCCCCAATTCACACACCACTCCATTACAAAAAAGAAATTTATTTGTAATTTTAATCCAATTATTATTATTATTTTTTGCCCTAAAAAATATGAAACCAATTTACCTAGGTTTTTCTTTTGAAGATCCATTGATCATGGGAAACGAAATTGGTTGTACAAGCTGTACTCCAAGTTTGACTATGGGAAAGAGCTCTTCAAGAAAGGTGTATAATGGCAAGTGCACCTATCAATTTGTGCAAAGATATACCATAAACGTTTCTTCTAGTATCAAAAGCAATCTTTCTAAAAGATTAACAATTCACTTAGGACAAGTAAATGGCACAATCAATTTTCATACAGCTACTTAACTTGACTTTCCTTTTAGCAAAGTGCAATGTATAAAGAATAGTATATTAGGAAAATCTTAATGTCAGTGAATGAGTGAGTTGGCAAGAAACAAATGTTCTAGCACTCTTGATAGATAAATCCAGTAAAGCTCACTAAAGTATCCATGACATATACTAGAGTGACCACTATACATGTCAGAGAAATGAAAAAGTGATATGTTTCATCCTCAATCATCACATGTTGAGCTTGATGTCTCAGTAGAGACCATGTATTATTTTTCATCATTTTTAGAGCTCTTTTGAGCCTCCAAAGTAGCCTAGGAACATAATTTTTAACTAGGCTAGACACTAGGTCTAAACGAATCCAAAGCTAATCTAAAACTATAAAAGGAGCTAGAGAACTCATTTTTGAGGTTGGCATTTTTATGAATGATTTTACTAAGATCTTCTAATCAAAAGGTTCCATTGTTCTACTCTTTGCCTTGCCTTGTGTACTCATGTGTGTATGTGTGTGCATGCTACTATGCTTCTCAATCACTCACTCATGCATTCCACTTGCTCATGGTCGTAATATCATCCTCACATCTCTAGAGATTGAAATGTACATGGTTGATTTCCTCACTTTGATTCTCCCATTTTGCTAGAGTGACACCAAATTTGGCACCATTGCTAAGGAGCGAGCTTGAAGAGCAAGCGTGTGACAATAAGACATAGAGCCTTGACATTGGAATTGTATGTAAGTAGGTAAAGTTTTTATTTTCTTTACTTTTATCATCCCCATCACCATCCCCACCATCCCTTCTCACCTCCTATCTCCATCTCTTTCAACATGAAATTTTTAGTTTTTTGTTCATATCACCATCTCCCACCTCATTCCCCTCATTTCACTTGTGAGAGAGAGCAAGAGAGCAATTGTGTGCACTTGGTTTTTGCATGTTTATGAGATTTTTTGGAAGGCTTCAGCATCAGTAGTAGTGACATTAGCAAGAACAATAGAAATTTGCACGTGGTCGGAGATGATGACCTCTATCTATCACGATAGACAAAAAATTTTGGTGTTTTTTACTTGCATGTTGGTCACGATAGAAAACACCATTAGAGCACCCCACATCATTAAAAAGAGTTGAAACATTTCTGTTTTTTTAGTTCATCGCGAGAGAAAAAAGTCATGACAAATGCTTTCCAGCATGATAGGCACTTGTCTATCATGATAGATAGACCCCCATGAAAGTGACCATCTATCGTGATAGACTTGTCCATCGCGATAGACATCTCATGATATAGAATGAATGATGGACACCACCTATCATGATAGACTAGTCTATTGTGACAGATAGGATCCCATGATAGAACCATTGATCTGATGGAGAGTGTCAATCTCAAAAAGAACAAGCTACTCTTGAAGTTAGATCACCTCTATATCAAGAGTAACTTAAAACCTTCACCAATTTGGAGGATCAATACTTAATTTCCAAAATCTTGAACAAACTATGAAGAAGATGATTACACAGAAAGTCTGCTGCACATCTCTCATTGACTTATCAAATGTGTAAAGTTTTTGTTAAAACTTTGCACAAGGTGTCCTCTATAGTTTGCACACCTTCTCCAAGTTAAATCATTCCAAAAGACTCAGTAGATCTTGAGAAATGATCTCATCAAGTCACCTATGTCTAAAATTGTTCTTCTGAGAAGTCGATTCAAACACCTGTAACTTCTAACACTTGGTTTTCTCAAATTAGAACCCGTTTATACCAATGCTTTTAGCCATAGATGGCTTACCTTCCAACTTAGATTTTGAATCCTCATTTATGCAAAACTTTAAACTGTGCACTAACAATTGATCACTTCTTTGACCATCGGGATTGCACGTGTTTCAGAAGACACTTGACATTTTCTCACATATGAATGTTCCTATTCATAATTCTTTCAGCCTAATCACAATTAGAAGCTGAAAATTTGTACAAAGGTCAATCAACTATAGACTTAGACTTGTACAAAAGCATTTCACAAAAGATTCAATACAGAAGGAGAATACTTAGAAAGATCGGACGCAACATTTGTTCATTCCTTGAAAATTTTACATCTGAGTGATGAGAGAGATCCTACTCACTTCTAAAGTGTCTAATGACTCATTCAACTTCTAATTTATCTATTCACATGCTCTCTCTCATATTTGCCCCAACTTTTTACTTATATATATAGCCATATATGTACAAGCTTATGACCATACAAAAGATATATATGAGCTATCTCTAAATTAATGTACATATGTGTACACATCTTCATCTTCTGGATATGCACTTCCTTCATGCTTCATAACTTGATCTTTTCTTCAGTCCTTGACTTCAATTCTTCATCAAAACTTCAATTGTTGATTTCCCTGCACCAACAGCTCCCCCTCAATCATCAATTGAGGTTTTCTCTAACTTCTTTATTCCTGCCATGTCTTTGAATTTGTGTAGCTTTGGTCCATCCAAGATTTTGGTTAGCATATCTGCTATCTGATCTTTTGTTGAAGTATGTGTGACTTCAATCTCTTTATCCATCACCTTCTCTCTTAGAAAATGATACTGAATCTCAATGTGTTTAGTCCTGGCATGAAAAATAGGATTAGCAGCTAAATACAATGAACTCATGTTATCTCCATGAATAGTGGGTGTACTCTGAATGATGTCAAAACTCTTCATAAGAGTCTTAAGCCATATCACTTCCTTTGCAGCTTCCACCATACCTTTGTACTCAGCCTCTGTAGATGATAAAGCAACTGTGTGTTGCTTCTTTGAACACCAAGAGATTAACTTATCTCCCACATGACACAAGTATCCATATGTTGATCTCCTATCATCAGGATTACCTGCCCAATCTGTATCACTATAAATCTTGATGTTTGTATCTAATGTAAAACCATAATACAAACCTTTTTTGAGTGTACCCTTAATGTACCTCAACACTCTTTGTCCTGCAACCCAATGTTCTTTCCTACGACAATGCATGAATTGAGACAATACTCCAACTGCATATGACAAATATGTTGGTGCATGACAATCATCAATTGAAGAATTATGGAGGAATGAAGTCAAGGAGTCAAGAAGAAAACAAAGTCAGATGGTTGAAGGAAGGACATATTCAGAAAATCCAAAGACATGAACACATATGTACATTAGCTGACTTATACCTTTGCTTAGTCATACACTTGTATATATTCATCTATAAATATGTTGGAAAAGGTCGGGCAAATAGAGCAGAAGAAGATTTGAGAATAGGGAGAGAGAAATTAGTGTCATTAGACACATGAAAAGTGAGTGAATTATTCATTCTCACTTAGATGTAAGTTTTCTGAGAAATCGAGAAATTTTGCGCCCGATATTTTGCTGTCTGCTCCTTCTGTGTTTAATCTTTTGAGAAATCCTTCTGCACGTGTCTAAGTCCATAGCTAATCTATCTATGGCTAGAATTTGAGAGGTTAATTGTAATCAGGCTGAGAGAATTTTGATTAGGAACATTCATATGTAAGAATGTTTTAAGAGTCGTAAAATCTGGCGCACATTTCATCTTCAATGAAATGATCATTGCTCAGTCCACAGTGTAAAGTTTTACACAAATGAGGGCTTAAAATATAAGTTGGAAGGTAAGCCATCTATGGCTAAAAGATCTTGATCAAACGGGTTCAGAGTTGGGAGAACCAGTGCTAAGAAATTGCAGGTGTCAAAGTCGCCATTGCAGAGAAGCACTTTCAGACATAGGTAAAGTGTTTCACACATTTCTCAGTGTATACTTAATCTTTTTGAGAGATTTAACTTGGCAAAGTTGCGCAACCTTAAGGCGAAGTGTTGTGCAAAGTTTTATCAAAAACTTTACAGGATTGATTAGTCAATGAGTGACTAATCTGCAGCAGACTTTTCTGAAGAAACTGAATTCTTCAGAATAATCAATTTCCTGATAATTTGGTGAAGATTCTCTAAATTAGGTGGAGTCTAAAGTTGATCTTGATATAGAGGTGATCTAAATTCAAGGTCAATTTGTTCTTTTGGAGATTAACACTCTCCATCAGTGGTATCAGAGCAGGTTGTGTCAAAATTGAGAAGAAGAAGACTCCGACTATTGCAGAAGTACAAATCTTTACATTTTGAAGGTGCAGAAGGGTAAAGGTTGAAGAAAGATTGAAGGAAGACATACAAAGAGCATCAAAAGGATCAGAAGGAGCAACATTCGAAGTAAAGGTACATTTATTATCTGTAAAGGTTAAAGATTTGAAGCTACAGGTGAAGTAAAGATGGGAGATAGTCTCCAAATTGAAAAGTTGGATAGAGAGAACTATCCTGCATGGTCTATGAGGATGGAAGCTCACCTTATGAGCAAAGATCTGATAGGATACATCACAGGAGATGAAGAAAAGCCAGAATTCAGAGATCCTAGTGTTCCAACTAGGGAGGAGCTTGCAGATTTGAAGAATTGGATGAAGAAGGATGCTCAAGCAAGAAGCATCATCTACATGGCAGTCAATGACTATTTGCTTCCTCACATTAGAGGACTTGAGAGTGCTTGTGACATTTGGAATGCTTTGGAAGAGCATTTCCAAAATACAACCAAATCAAGGAAGGCTTCACTATGGGCAGAATTTACTACCTTCAAGAAGAAGGCTTCACAATCAATCTCTGATTATGTGACAAAGATGAAGGACATTGCAGATTCTTTAGGTGCAGTTGATGAAGATATTGAAGAAGACAAATTGGTAAGACAAATACTTACAGGGCTAAGAGGAGATGAGAAGTGGAAGCCTTTCATTTTATCTACAGAACTTTCATTAGATCACTTTACTCCTGATTTGAATCAATTGTTAGGTCATATGCTAACTTTTGAGAATGATGTCAAAGGAGATGTTGATAAGAGTGCAGGTCATGCAATGTACTCTAAAGACAAGAAGAAAGCTAACAAAGGGAAGCAACAATCAAGTGAAGAAGAAGGTACATCAAACCAAGCAAACTTCATAAGAGGAAGAGGAAATGGCAGAAGTAGAGGAAGAGGCAGAAACAACAAAGATAATGCAAGAGCTTGTTGGATATGTGGTAAGACCAATCATCTATCTCATGATTGTTGGCACAATAATCAAAACAATGGTAATTATCAGAACTTTAATCAAAGAGCAAGAGGTGGTAGATTTCAGAGAGGAAATTTCAGAGGTAGAGGTGGTAGGAATTCTTTTGGAAGAGGTGGTGGAAGAAACTTCCAAAATCAATCCTATAATAACACTTACTACAACTATGCATCAGATCAAAAGGAGGATTCGACTCTCATTATGAATACATGTGAAACCTCACATGAGGACATGAGAGTGTTCTATATTGATTCAGGATGTAGTAATCATTTAAGTGGAAATATTGCTTTGATGACTGACCTAGATCATAATGCAATTAATCATACAGTTCAGACAGGTGATAATACAAAGCATAAGGTAAAGTCAATTGGTTCAGTCAAGGCTAAGGATGGGAGCACTCTTCTGAGTAAGGTACTTTATGTTCCCACAATTCCAAAGAATTTGATCAGTGTAGGTCAAATTGTGGAAAAAGGTTATGAGGTAAGGTTTACCAATGATGGAGTTTATGTTGAAGACCCTAGTCAAGGGTATAAACAAGTTATTGCAGGAAAGAAAGAAGGAAGGCTTTTCACATTGAAGGTACAAGGAAATGTTGGACATGCTATGTTCACATATGGAGAGCAGAAGGTGTCAGAATTGGATCTTTGGCACAAAAGACTTGGACACTTTAATGAAAGAGGTATCAAAGAAATGATTAACAATGATTCAGTGCTTGGAATGCCTAACATTGCAGGTCAACACATGACATACAGATGTGAGGCATGTCAATTAGGTAAGGCTCATAAGCAATCCTATTCCAAGCATGGATTTATGTATTCAGAAAGACTTGAATTGGTGCATACAGATGTGTGGGGTCCTTCAAAGGACTTTAGTATAAATGGTTCAAGATATTATGTCATATATGTTGATGATGCTACCAGGTGGATCACAATTTATGTGATTAAGGAAAAGTCAGAAGTGTTTAATACATTTAAACACTATCATGCATATGCAGAAAGGATTACAGGTCAAAAATTGAAGAGACTAAGGTCAGATGGAGGGGGAGAGTATTTTTCAAATGAGTTCAATGATTATTTGTGGAATGCAGGTATAAAGAGAGAAGTTACTTGCAGGTACTCTCCTCAACAAAATGGGGTAGCAGAAAGAAGAAATAGGACTCTTGTTGAGTTTGCAAGGTCCATGATGAAAGAGAAGAATTGCCCAAATTATTTGTGGGCTGAGGCTGTTAATACAGCTACATATTTGGTTAATAGATTGCCTTGTAAAGCTTTGCAGGGTATGACACCATATGAAGCTTGGTGGGGTAAGAAACCTACCTTGGATCATTGCAGAATATTTGGATGCTTGGCATATGCATATGTGCCATCTCAATTGAGGCATAAGTTGGAGCCTAAGGCAGAGAAGTATGTATTCATTGGTTATGATGATAAGCAAATGGGATATAGGTTGTGGAGTCCATCCACAAAGCAATTTATTGTATCCAAGGATGTTACATTTGATGAGCAAGGTACTTGGTATGCAGGTAAATATAATGTACATGCAGATGATGAAGAAGTAGTGGAACAAAGGAAAGGTAAAGCAAAGATTCAATTACTTGATGAAAGTGAGAGTAATGAAGTGCAGATTGAAGTTGAAGAGAGGCCAAGGTTTGATCCAGAATGTGATGAACCAGAGACCTCAAGAAGTGCAGAAGTTAGGAGATCATCTAGGCACAAATGGCAACCTACAAGGTATAGCTATGACACTTCATTCTTGACTACTAAAGATTATGCTTATTTGGTAAAAGCAGATGAAGACCCTTCTACATATGAAGAAGCCAAAGGGAAGAAGAATTGGGAAGATGCTATGCAAGAGGAGTATGATGCATTGATAGAGAATCAAACATGGGATTTGGTTCCTAAACCTAATAGTCAGAAGATTATTGGATGTAAGTGGGTTTACAAAACAAAGAGATTTGCAGATGGAAGTGTGTCTAGGTACAAAGCTAGACTTGTTGTGAAAGGGTATGCACAGACATATGGAGTGGACTATGATGAGACTTATAGTCCTGTGGCAAAGATGACAACCATCAGGACACTCATTGCAATTGCTGCTTGTAAAGGTTGGAAGTTGTCTCAATTAGATGTTAAAAATGCTTTCTTGAATGGTTACATTTCAGATGAAGTCTACATGGAGCAACCAGATGGGTTCAAAGATCAAGTGAGTCCAAATTATGTATGTAAGCTCAAGAGAGCTTTGTATGGGTTGAAGCAAGCCCCAAGGGCTTGGAATTATAGGCTTGTAAAATTCTTGAATGATCTTGGATTTCAAGCATCAAAGGCAGATAGTAGCTTGCTAGTCAAAGCAAGTGAAAATGGATTCATTTATGTGTGTATTTATGTTGATGACATAATACTTACAGGAACAGATGATAAGGGGATACAAATGATCAAGAAGCAGATGGAGAAAGAGTTCAAAATCAGTGATTTGGGGAACCTATCATTCTTCTTGGGAATGGAGATCTCTTATACTCATCATGGAGTATATGTGACCCAAGAAAGGTATCTTAAAAATTTGCTAATCAAATTTAAAATGGAAGATTGCAGGGTTGCACCTACACCTTTGGAAGTGAACCATAAATTATCTAGGTTTGGAGGAGAAGAGTTCAGAGATATGAAACTCTATCAAAGTTTGGTTGGTAGCTTGATTTATGCTACATTGACAAGGCCTGACTTGTCATATGCAGTTGGTGTGCTTTCACAATTCATGCATTGTCCTAGAAAGGAACATTGGATTGCAGGACAAAGAGTACTTAGGTACATCAAGGGTACACTCAAAGAAGGGTTGTACTATGGGTTTACTTCAGATACAAGAATCAAGATATATAGTGATGCAGATTGGGCAGGTAATGTGGATGATAGAAGATCAACACATGGATACTTGTGCTATGTAGGAGACAAATTGATTTCATGGTGTTCCAAGAAGCACCATATAGTTGCTTTGTCATCTACAGAAGCAGAATATAAAGGTATGGTGGAAGCTGCAAAAGAGGTAATATGGCTAAAGACACTTTTGAAAGTTTTTTATGTGATTCAGAGTACTCCTATTGTTTGTGGAGACAACATGAGTTCTTTATACTTGGCAGCTAATCCTGTGTTTCATGCTAGAACTAAGCATATTGAAATACAGTATCATTTCTTGAGAGAGAAGGTCATTGAGAAAGAGATTGAAGTCATACACACTCCCACAAAAGATCAAGTTGCAGATATGATGACTAAAAGTCTAGATGGACCAAAACTACAAAGATTCAAGGATATGGCTGGAGTAAAGAAGATAGAAAAGAACCTCAATTAATGATTGAGGGGGAGCTGTTGGTGCATGACAATCATCAATTGAAGAATTATGGAGGAATGAAGTCAAGGAGTCAAGAAGAAAACAAAGTCAGATGGTTGAAGGAAGGACATATTCAGAAAATCCAAAGACATGAACACATATGTACATTAGCTGACTTATACCTTTGCTTAGTCATACACTTGTATATATTCATCTATAAATATGTTGGAAAAGGTCGGGCAAATAGAGCAGAAGAAGATTTGAGAATAGGGAGAGAGAAATTAGTGTCATTAGACACATGAAAAGTGAGTGAATTATTCATTCTCACTTAGATGTAAGTTTTCTGAGAAATCGAGAAATTTTGCGCCCGATATTTTGCTGTCTGCTCCTTCTGTGTTTAATCTTTTGAGAAATCCTTCTGCATGTGTCTAAGTCCATAGCTAATCTATCTATGGCTAGAATTTGAGAGGTTAATTGTAATCAGGCTGAGAGAATTTTGATTAGGAACATTCATATGTAAGAATGTTTTAAGAGTCGTAAAATCTGGCGCACATTTCATCTTCAATGAAATGATCATTGCTCAGTCCACAGTGTAAAGTTTTACACAAATGAGGGCTTAAAATCTAAGTTGGAAGGTAAGCCATCTATGGCTAAAAGATCTTGATCAAACGGGTTCAGAGTTGGGAGAACCAGTGCTAAGAAATTGCAGGTGTCAAAGTCGCCATTGCAGAGAAGCACTTTCAGACATAGGTAAAGTGTTTCACACATTTCTCAGTGTATACTTAATCTTTTTGAGAGATTTAACTTGGCAAAGTTGCGCAACCTTAAGGCGAAGTGTTGTGCAAAGTTTTATCAAAAACTTTACAGGATTGATTAGTCAATGAGTGACTAATCTGCAGCAGACTTTTCTGAAGAAACTGAATTCTTCAGAATAATCAATTTCCTGATAATTTGGTGAAGATTCTCTAAATTAGGTGGAGTCTAAAGTTGATCTTGATATAGAGGTGATCTAAATTCAAGGTCAATTTGTTCTTTTGGAGATTAACACTCTCCATCAAAATAAGGCCTAGTTAATGTAGCATAGATCAGACTACCAACCAAACTTTGATATAGCTTCATGTCCTTGAACTCTTCTCCTCCATATCTGCTTAATTTGTGATTTACCTCCATTGGAGTAGGTGCTACCCTGCAATCATCCATTTTAAACTTGATCAACAAGTTTTTCAAATACCTTTCTTGAGTTACATACACTCCATGTTGAGTGTATGATATCTCCATTCCCAAGAAATATGAAAAGTCTCCCAAGTCACTGATCTTGAATTCTTTTTCCATTTGCTTCTTTAGGCTTTGAATACCTTTCTCATCTGTACCTGTAAGAATTATATCATCAACATATATGCACATCTAAATGAAAGCATCATCACTTGCTTTAACAAGCAAGCTACTATATGCTTTAGATACTTGGAAACCAAGTTCTTTCAAGAACTTCACAAGTCTATAATTCCATGCCCTTGGGGCCTGCTTCAAGCCATACAAAGCTCTCTTGAGCCATACATGATCTGGATACCTTCCATTTCTGAATCCTTGTGGTTGCTCCATGAAAACATCATCTGAAATATAACCATTTAGAAAAGCATTCTTCACATCTAAATTGACATAATTTCCAACCTTTACATGCAGCAATAGCTATGAGTGTCCTGATGGTTGTCATCTTTGCCACAGGACTATAGGTCTCATCATAATCTATACCATATGTCTGAGCAAAACCTTTCACAACAAGTCTAGCTTTATACCTAGACACACTTCCATCTGCAAACCTCTTTGTCTTGTAGACACATTTGCATCCAATGATCTTCTGACTATTTGGTTAGGAACCAAATTCCAAGTCTCATTTTCCATCAATGCATCATACTCTTCCTGCATAGCTTTCTCCCAATTTTCCTTACCTTTTGCCTCTTCATATGTAGAAGGGTCTTCATCTGCCTTTACCATATATGCATAATCTTTGGTAGCCAAAAAAGAAGTTTCATAGCTATGTTGATGTATAAAACACCACAAGAAATGAATTAATGTGACACTAGAACACCTCTATGGTCACCATTAACTCATTGCCACTCCAAACTTTGAGAAATGATAGCCGAAACCAAGAACTTTGCTTCTTCATATTTTTCTAGTCACTAAAATGACATACCTTCAGTATTTTGCTAATTTCTCTTAGCTCAAGTATTATTTTTCCAAGATCTTTTATAAGATGAAACTAGAAGAGTAGAACTTTCCAACAAGCTATTATATGCATGAAACGGATCTTTAGAACTCAAGTTATGGCCCTCACAAGATGACCCTATATGACCTTCCAAAACTAGAAATTTTGCTTGTTTTAGTAAATTTCGCTGTCTAAAAATAAAAATTCAATGCCTAGCATCGAATTGCAACCAAAGTCGATGCCGGGCATCGACTTTGATCTTTTTCAGCCTCTTTTTCTACACCAGAAATAGCCTCTTGAACACACATATGAAGAAGACCACTTGTATGTAAGAAGTCGATGTCGAGCATCGACTTTATGCTGAAACTCGATGCCAGGCATCGAGTTGCTCCACAAACCTCATGATTTTAAGAAATTTCATCAGTAGATAAAAGTAAGATATGAAGATAAGGACTTATCAGCTAGGATTCGATGCCAGGCATCTACTTCCCGCATAAAACTCAACATTTCAACATACATTCGATGCCAGGCATCGACTTGCTTGAAAAACTTCAATTCTTCAAAACATTAAACAGAAGACAAACACTGGAGATGGAAGAAGAAGACTTATACCCAGAACTTTAACTAGTTCTTATCATAGCTATGAAAACTCAGAAGCTTACAAGTGCTTTCTCACTCAGAGAAGCCCGACTATACTTAGTCATACAAAATGAGTTCTAACTCACTTTATCATTGTCTTCTCACTTTTTTCACTTCGCGTTAGTTGATACAAACTAACTTATATAGTTTTTCTCTATCTCGTGACTTTTTAAAAAACTTCTAGAACTAAAGTGAACTAACTTTACAAATATAATACACTTGTGAAATTGTCCCTTCACATAGGCATGTGATTTTCTTCTAAAGCTTTGACCCTCAAATATATATCCAATTAGTGATTATTTCTCCAACAGCTCCCCCTCAATCACAATTGACATTCTCTGTTTCTTCATATCATCTTCTTTTCTTTTACTCCTGCCATGCTTTTGAATCTGCTAGTCTTCACACCATCCAAGATCTTTGTCAATATGTCTGCTATCTAATCCTTTGTAGAAATGTACTCCACTTCATTCTCCTTCTCCATTACCTTTTCTCTGAGAAAATGATATTGTATCTCTATGTGCTTTGTCCTTGCATGAATAACTAGATTTGCTGCAAGATAAAGTGAACTCATATTATCTCCATGTATTGTAGGTGTACCTTGATCAATGCCCAAACGTTTGAACAATGTCTGCATCCATATAACCTCCTTAGCTGCTTCCACAAGTCCTTTGTACTCAGCTTCAGTTGATGATAATGCTACTATATGTTGTTTCTTTGAACACCAACTTACAAGCTCATCACCAATGTAGATCATGTATCCATGTGTTGATCTCCTGTCATCTTGATTACCTGCCCAGTCTGAATCACTATAGGCTCTCAACTT
This sequence comes from Ceratopteris richardii, assembly GCA_020310875.1. Lineage (NCBI taxonomy): Eukaryota > Viridiplantae > Streptophyta > Polypodiopsida > Polypodiales > Pteridaceae > Ceratopteris > Ceratopteris richardii. The sequence continues at coordinate 72,951 of MU261376.1, forward strand.
CAAATCTGAAGTAAAAGGATAATATAATCCTCTTTATAGTTCCTTTGATATATCTGAGAACTCTTTGACCTGCAATCCAATGTGGGTCCTTTGGACAATGCATGAACTGTGACAAAACTCCCACTGCATAACTAAGATCAGGTCTTGTTAGTGTAGCATAAATCAAACTACCCACAAGAGATTGATACTTCCTCATATCTTTGTATTCTGCACCATCATATTTACTGAGCTTGTAATTAACTTCAAGTGGAGTTGAAGCTTCTCTGCAATTTTCCATATCAAACTTCTTCAATAGATTTAGAAGATACCTTTCTTGTGACACAAATATGCCATGATCTGTATAGGTGACTTCCATACCAAGAAAGTATGACAGCTTTCCTAGATAACTGATCTTGAATTCTTTTTCAAGTAATCTCTTTACCTCCTTGATTCCTTCATCTGAAGTACCTGTGATTATAATGTCATCTACATAAATACAAATGTAGATTGTACCTTCCTCTGTTCTTCTGATAAGTAGACTTGGGTCTGCTTTTGAACTTTGATATCCAAGTTCATTCAGATACTTCACTAGTCTATAGTTCCATGCTCTTGGAGCTTGCTTCAATCCATACAATGCTCTTCTCAACCTGCAAACAAAATTTGGATACCTGGAATCTATAAACCATTGAGGTTGTTCCATGTATACCTCATCTGATATGTATCCATTCAAGAATGCATTTGTTTATATCCAATTGACTTAGGGTCCATCCTTTTGAAGCTGCAATAGCAATGATTGTCCTTATAGTTGACATCTTAGCTACAGGACTGAATGTCTCATCATAATCTATGCCATAGGTTTGGGCATAGCCTTTCACCACCAGTCTAGCTTTGTATCTAGCTATACTTCCATCTGCAAGCTTCTTCACTTTATAAAACCATTTATTTCCAATTACTTTCTTACCATTTGGTTTAGGAACAAGTTCCCATGTCTTGTTCTCCTCCAGTGCATTAAACTCTTCCTTCATTGCTTCTTCCCATTGCTTCTTACCTTTAGCTTCATCATAGTTCTGAGTTCTTCATCATCTTTGACCATATATGCATAGTTCTTCTGAGTTATGTAAGAAGTATCATAAGAATACCTTTCTGGTTGTCTTCTTGTCCTACTTGACCTCCTTGGTTCACATTCTTCATATGTGTCTGGATACACCTCTTCATCAAATATAGGAGCTTCTTCATTCCTTCTTGTTAATCCACTTCTGGATGTACTTGCTTGCATATATTCTTCATCTCTATTCACCTGCACAATTGATTTTCCTTTCTCACATCTTCTTACCTCTTCTTCAAATTCTTCAGCTGTATGACTTTGATCTGCATACCAACTTTTCTGTTCATCAAATGTAACATGTCTAGAAACAAGAAATTGTTTGGTTAAAGGATTCCACAACCTGTAACCCATCTGCTTTTCATCATAACCAATGAACACATATTTTTCTGCCTTTGGTTCAAGTTTATGTCTAAGTTGTGATGGCACATAAGCATATGCAATTGATCCAAACACTCTACAATGATCTAGTGTTGGTTTCCCCACCAAGCTTCATATGGAGTCATTCCATTGAGAGTTGCACATGGTAATCTATTCACAAGATATGTAGCTGTGTTTACAGCCTCAGCCCAAAGATAATTTGGACAGTTCTTCTCCTTTAGCATAGCTCTAGCAAACTCAACCAAAGTCCTGTTCCTTCTTTCTGCTACACCATTTTGTTGTGGTGTATACCTGCAAGTTATTTCTCTCTTAATACCTGCATTCCAAAGATAATCATTGAACTCTTGGGAGAAGTATTCTCCCCCTCCATCAGACCTCAGTCTCTTAAGCTTTTGACATGTGACTCTCTCTGCATATGCATGAAAATGCTTGAAGGCTCCAAACACTTATGATCTTTCCTTTAAAACATACAAAGTTATCCATCTTGTAGCATCATCAATGAAAAGAACATAATACCTTGAGCCACTGATAGATCCTTCTTTTGTTGGTCCCCATACATCTGTATGAATGAGCTCAAGTAATCCATCATGTTTGAATCCTTTCTTCTGAAATGGTAACCTGTGTGCTTTTCCCATTTGACATGCTTCACATTTATAAACCATATGTTGACTCTGCACATTTGGTAATCCTAGTAGAGACTGATTAGCAACCATAGCTTTAATTCCTCTTTCATTGAAGTGACCTAATCTCTTATGCCACAGATCAAGTTCTATAATCATTCCTTCACCATGTGTGAGCAAAGCCTGACCAATGTTCCCTTGTACTCTTAAAGTAAAGAGTCTACCTTCTTTCTTACCAGAGACAATCTGATTATATCCATTCTCTAGATCTTCAACAAATACTCCCTTATTTGTAAACCTGACTTGAAAACCTTTTTCAACTATCTGTCCCACACTAATCAAGTTTTTAGGTATTGTAGGGACATACAAAACATTGGTTAGCAAATCTGCTCCACTCTTGCATTTCACTTTTCCAATTGAATGTACACTATGTCTTGTATTATCACCTGTTTGAACTGTATGACTAGAAATACCTTTTTCCAATTCTGACATCAATTCTATGTTTCCTGACAAATGATTAGAACATCCAGAGTCAATGTAAAATACCTTTAGATCTTCTTTATCTGATGTGCTGATGGAGTTCATCATCAATGATGTATGACTTTCATTCTGTGTGTCATTTGCATAATTGTAGTAGGTGGTGTTGTAGGATTGATTCTGTCCCCAACTTCTTCCTCCACCTCTACCATAGCCTCCTCTTTGACTTTGTCTACCTCTTTGAAAATTACTTTGATATCTTCCACCTCGGCCTCTACTATTGTTGTTCTGATTTTGATTTGATCCTTGTTGGTTGTGCCAACAATCATGAGCCAAATGATTACTCAATCCACAGATCCAACAAGCCTTCTTGTTGTTATTTTGATTACCTCTTCCTCTTCCAAAGACTCTTGCTCTTCCTCTACCTGTGCCTTTACCTCTTGCATAATAAACTTGAGAAGTTGACTCTTCTTCATCCTTTGCTTTACCTTTATCTCCTTTCTTCTTGTTCTTCATGTACATTGCAGAACTTTGTCCTTTATCTCCATCTCCCTTCAAGTCTTGCTCATAGGTGAGCATCAAACCAAGTAATTGATTCAAATCTGGAACATAATGATTTAATGAAAGTTCTGTTGATAAGACAAAAGGTTTCCACCTTTCATCCCCTCTCAAACCTGCAAGTAGTTGAGCAATCAATCTGTGATCTTCAACATCTTCATCTATGGATCCAAGACTATCTGCTAGATCCTTCATCTTAGTGACATAATCACTAATACTTTGACTTGGCTTCTTCTTGAATGTTGTAAACTCTGACCATAGACTTGCTTTCCTTGCTTTAGTAGTGCTTTGGAAATGATACTCCAATGCATTCCATATATCTTCAGATGATTCCAATCCTCTAATGTGTGGTAGCAAATGATCAGAGATTGTAGTGTAAATGTAGGCTTTTGCACTTGCATCCTTCTTCTGCCAATGCTTTAAAGCATCAAGTTCCTCTTTCTTTGGTCGGATTTCATCTTCAAATACCGGCTTCTCTTCTTCACCTATAACATATATCATGAGATCCTTACTCATAAGTAAGGCTTCCATTCTCATTACCCATGCGGGGTAATTATCTCTATCCAGTTTGTCAATGGAGATATGATCTGCCATACTCCTTTCCTTCTGGTGCAACCTGTGAGCTTAAAGGATAAAGGATATACCTTTTGGAATTCTTTGTGTATGAAGATACTTTTGAAGTAACCTTTTTGATGCCATGTGTCTTCAAATGCTTCACCTTTGAAACTTTAATGGAAAAGTTTCCAAAACTTCTCGTACCTTTGCTGCCTTGTGCTCTTCAGGACCTTTCTGCTCTGATACCACTTGTTCATGTATAAAACACCACAAGAAATAAATTAATGTGACACTAGAACACCTCTATGGTCACCATTAACTCATTGCCACTCCAAACTTTGAGAAATGATAGCCGAAACCAAGAACTTTGCTTCTTCAGATTTTTCTAGTCACTAAAATGACATACCTTCAGTATTTTGCTAATTTCTCTTAGCTCAAGTACTATTTCTCCAAGATTTTTTATAGAGCTTTCCAACAAGTTATCATATGGATGAAACGGATCTCTAGAACTCAAGTTATGGCCCTCACAAGATGACCGTGTATGACCTTCCAAAACTGGAAATTTTGCCTGTTTTAGTAAATTTCGCTGTCTAAAAATAAAAATTTGATGCCTAGCATCGAATTGCAACCAAAGTCGATGCCGGGCATCGACTTTGAGCTTTTTCAGCCTCTTTTTCTGCACCAGAAATAGCCTCTTGAACACACACATGAAGAAGACCACTTGTATGTAAGAAGTCGATGTCGAGCATCGACTTTATGTTGAAACTCGATGCCAGGCATTGAGTTGCTCCACAAACCTCATGATTTTAAGAAATTTCATCAGTAGATAAAAGTCAGATATGAAGATAAGGACTTATCAGCTAGGATTCGATGCCAAGCATCTACTTCCCGCATAAATCTTAACCTTTCAACATACATTCGATGCCAGGCATCGACTTGCTTGAAAAACTTCAATTCTTCAAAACATTACACAAAAGACAAATACTAGAGATGGAAGAAGAAGACTTATACACAGAACTTTAACTAGTTCTTATCATAGCTATGAAAACTCAGAAGCTTACAAGTGCTTTCTCACTTAGAGAAGCCTGACTATACTCAGTCATACAAAAATGAGTTCTAACTCACTTTATCATTGTCTTCTCACTTTTTTCACTTCGCATTAGTTGATACAAACTAACTTATATAGTTTTTCTCTATCTCGTGACTTTTTAAAAAACTTCTAGAACTAAAGTGAACTAACTTTACAAATATAATACACTTGTGAAATTGTCCCTTCACATATGCATGTGATTTTCTTCTAAAGCTTTGACCCTCAAATATATGTCCAATTAGTGATTGTTTCTCCAACAAGCTATACCTTGTAGGTTGCCATTTGTGTCTTGATGACCTTCTAAGTTCTTCACTCCTTGAGGTTTCTGGTTCATCACATTCTGGATCAAACCTTGGCACTTCTTCAACTTCAACCTATACTTCATTGTTCTCCTCTTCATCAAATATCTCAACCTTTGATTTACCTTTCTTTTGATTCACAACTTCTTCATCACCTGCATAAATATTGATTGTACCTGCATAGCAAGTACCTTGCTCATCAAATGTAAAATCCTTTGACACTAGGAATTGTTTTGTGGATGGACTCCACAACCTATATCCCATCTGCTTATCATCATATCCAATAAATACATACTTTTCAGCTTTAGGTTCCAATTTGTGCCTTAATTGAGATGGCACATATGCATATGCCAAACAACCAAATACTTTGCAATGATCTAGAGTAGGTCTCTTACCCCACCATGCCTCATATGGTGTCATACCCTACAAAGCTTTACATGGTAATCTATTGACCAAATATGTTGTTGTATTTACGGCCTCAACCCACAAATAATTTGGGCAATTTTTCTCCTTCATCGTGGATATTGCAAACTCAACAAGAGTTCTATTCCTCCTTTCTGCTACACCATTTTTTTGAGGAGAGTACCTGCAAATAATTTCCCTTTTTATACCTGCATTCCACAAGTAATCACTGAACTCATTAGAGAAATACTCTCCCTCTTCAACTTATGACCTGTAACTCTCTCTGCATATACATGATAATGTTTGAATGTATTGAATATCTCTGACTTATCTTTGATCACATAGGTAGTGATCCATCTGGTAGCATCATCAACATAAATCACATAATACCTTGAACCATTGATACTGAAATCCTTTGATGGTCCCCACACATCTGTGTGTACCAATTCAAGCTTCTTTGAATACATAAAACCATGCTTGGAATAAGACTGCTTATGAGCCTTACCTAATTGACATGCCTCACATCTGTATGTCATATGTTGACCTACAACATTAGGCAATCCAAGCACTGAACCATTGTTTACCATATCTTTAATACCTCTTTCATTAAAATTTCCAAGCCTTTTGTGCCAAAGATCTAACTCAGAGATCTTATGTCCTATACAAGGCATGACCAACATTACCTTGGATCTTCAATGTGAAAAATCTTCCTTCTTTCTTCCCTGAAACAATTTGTTTATACCCAATGCTAGGGTTTTCCACAAACACTCCTTCATTATTGAACCTAACTTCATAACCTTTTTCAACAATTTGTCCTACACTATTTTTAGGAATTGTAGGAACATACAAAACCTTACTCAAGAGAGTACTTCCATCCTTAGTCTTCACTGATCCAATTGACTTCACATTGTGCTTTGTATTGTCACTTGTTTGAACAACATGATTAGTTATCTTATTCTCCAAATCAGTCATCAATGCTATGTTGCCACTCAAATGATTGCTACACCCTGAGTCAATGTAGAAGACTCTTTGGTCTTCAGTTTGCCTTTCACAAGTTGCATTCATTATCAATGTTGAATTCTCCTTCTATTCTGAAGCATTATTGTAGTAGGTAATGTTGTATTGTTGACTTTGGAATCCTCTACCTGCATTTCTTCCAAAGTAACCCCTACTACCTCTACCTCTGAAATTACCTCTTTGATTTCTGCCACCTCTTCCTCTTGAATTAAAGTTCTTATTATATCCACCATTACTCTGAGTATTATGCCAACAATCATTAGCTAAGTGATTTGTCTTACCACAAATCCAGCAAGCTTTGACTCCATCTTTATTAATCTTGCCTCTTCCTCTACCTTTGCCACCTCCTCTTCCTCTTAGGAAGTTAGCTTGGCTAGTTGTACCTTCATCTTCATTTGCTTGTTGCTTCCCTTTGATATTCTTCTTCTTATCCTTTGAATACATTGCATGACCTGTACTTTTATGACTTTCACCTTTGACATCCTACATCAAAGGTTAGCATGTGTCCTAGCAACTGATTTAAATCAGGAGTAAAATGATCTAGTGATAATTCAGTAGACAAAATAAATGGCTTCCATTTATCATCACCTCTCAAACCTGTGAGAGTTTGTCTTACCAATTTATCCTCCTCAATATCTTTATCAATTGCTCCTAATGCATCTGCAATGTCTTTCATCCTTGTTACATAATCTGAGATGGACTTAGAGGCCTTCTTCTTACATGTGGTAAATTCTGCCCACAAGGATGCCTTCCTTGACTTTGTGGTGTTTTGGAAATGCCCCTCCAAAGCATTCCATATATCACTTGCACATTCAAGACCTCTAATGTGATGTAGCAAGTAGTCATTAACTGCCATATAGATAATGCTCCTAGCTTGAGCATCTCTCTTCATCAAGTTTTCAAATCTGACAGTTCATCCCTAGTTGGAACACTAGATCTCTGAACTCAGGCTTTTCTTCTTCACCTGTAAAATATCCTATCAAGTCTTTGCTCATAAGATGAGCTTCCATCCTCACTGACCATGCTGGATAGTTCTCTCTATCCAGCTTCTCTATTTGAAGAGAATCTCCCATCCTTTCTTCACCTTTGTATTGAATTCTTCAAACTTTATGAGTAATAAATGTACCTTTACTTTGAATGAATTTCCTTTTGACCTTCTTGATAACTTTTCATCTCCTTCTCAAGCTTCGTTTTCAAGATTTCACCTTTTGAACCTTCAAGTGTTAAATTCTTTACAGCTGCAGCAGTCAGGGTCCTCCTTTCTTTAGTTTTGATGCTTCCTGCTCTAATACCACTGATGGAGAGTGCTAATCTCCAAAAGAACAAGCTACTCTTAAAGTTAGAGCACCTCTATATCAAGAGTAACTTAAAAACTTCACCGATTTGGAGTATCAATACTTACTTTCCAAAATCTTGAACAAACTCTGAAGAAGATGATTACACAGAAAGTCTGCTGCACATAACTCTCTCATTGACTTATCAAATGTGTAAATCTTTTGTTAAAAATTTGCAGAATGTGTTGCCTATAGTTTGTGCACCTTCTCCAAGTTAAATCATTCCAAAAGACTCAGTAGATCTTGAGAAATGATCTCATCAAGTCACCTATGTCTAAAACTGTTCTTCTGAGAAGTCGATTCAGACACCTGTAACTTCTAACACTTGGTTCTCTCAAAGTAGAACCCATTTATACAAATGCTTTTAGCCGTAGATGGCTTACCTTCCAACTTAGATTTTGGCTCCTCATTTGTGCCAAAATTTAAACTGTGCACTGAGAATTGATCACTTCTTTGACCATCGGGATTGTGCCTATTTCAAAAGACACTTGACATTTTCTCACATATGAATGTTCCTATTCATAATTCTCTCAGCCTGATCACAGTTAGAAGCTGAAAATTTGTACAGAGCTCAATCAACCATAGCCTTAGACTTGTACAAAAGCATTTCACAAAAGATTCAATATAGAAGGAGAATACTCAGAAAGATCGGGTGCAACATTTCTTCATTCCTGGAAAATTTTACATCTGAGTGATGAGAGAGATCCTACTCACTTCTAAAGTGTCTAATGACTCATACAACTTCTAATTTCTCTATTCACATGCTCTCTCTAATATTTTCCCCGACTTTTTACTTATATATATAGCCATATATGTACAAGCTTAGGACCATACAAAAGATATATATGAGCTATCTCTAAATTAATGTACATATGTGTACACATCTTCATCTTCTGAATATGCACTTCCTTCATGCTTCATAACTTGATCTTTTCTTCAGCCCTTGACTTCAATTCTTCATCAAAACTTCAATTGTTGATTGCCTTGCACCAACATGATCATGACACACAGCTATCCATCTTGATAGACAAAGGCCACGACAAACGATAGATCATAGGCAAAAGACAATGGATACATCTGTCATGTCCATAATGATAGATAGAAAATTCATCAATTTTTAGGGTCTGTCAAATTTTAAGCATATCAAGCCTAATTTTTTGGAATTTTTGCTGAGAGTTGGAGCTCTTTGGAAGGTTAAACTATAACCCTTTGGAATTGAGCACCCTATGATCAAGTTTGAAGAGGGATTCTACATAGATAAGAAGGGAACTCTGTATGTGTTGATGAGATTACCCGATAGGATGAATGAGTTTGGAATCATTATCTTTGAGTCCAAGTTAGAAGAACTGGTTCAAGCAGACCCAAGTAGAGAGCCTAGAACACCCACAATTAAGTCAACCTCTCAAGGATAATCACACCATAATGGACTCCCCAAGATAATAAAAGCATAGATCTCTCTTTGAACATAAAGATAGATGAAGCATTTTAGAGGTTCAAGCAAGATAAATATATTGAAGTGGATGGATTTATCCTGTATGAACTAAAGGATCCTAATGTTCCAAGGAATGTTGTGTATATGTATAACATTTTTGAAAGGATGTTTGTGGTTACAAAACATGGTAGACATGGCTATACGTGGAAGGGTGAACCCATTTTACCTCCACAGAGGTCTACTGATCCCCGTGGCTAGCATGGGGCTAGATCCTCACATGTCCTAGGTATTCAAAGGGAGAATTCTAGAGAAAAGCCAGAAGTAAGTTGTGCAAATCCTTTAGGAAGAGAGAGAACAAAACAAGAAAGACATAGAGGACATAGGCCTTGAAAAGGTATGGATGATTTTCCCTTACCTAGCCCTTGCGAATTCCCTAGAATCTTAAGACCAACCCAATTGTTGAAAGCCATGAAAAACTATTTTGATGGCATGAGAGATCCTTACAATCAGGTAGCCAAATTCAAGCAAGTTTTAAGATCAGAATAGGTTGACGATATGTTTATTCAATACCAAGCTTTTGGGCTGATATTGAGAAACACAACCCTAACATAGTCTCAACCATTGTGTCAAAAACAATTGAGGAATTGTTGGTGCAATTCACAAGCCTACACATTTGGCTTGTAGTCCATACATACATGAAGAAGCATAGGAACCAATGCTAGAAGAGAATTACCCTCTTTACTCTTTGTAAAAGTCATATTTGACTTAGACCCATCACCTTTTTTAGAGGAAGCCAAAATCTGAATTCAAATTCAAATTGAAAGTGAACTCTTATATAAACCTCTAAGAAAAAGTCGCGGATAGAAGTCACTTTTTCGAGCTCCTCATTTTCATCTCTGAGTGTGTGTGAGGCCTACACTCTAGCCCACACCTTTCTACATCATTAGGCAATGATCTTCATGCCTATGGCATTGTACAACATTGTTCATTAATACATTACATTTACATTGTTCCTTTCTGAGTTCTGTGTCATAGTCTCTATCAGTGAGTCAAATTGTGGAGCTCATATCTCACTCATTTCTCCACAAAACGCAAAGATATCTTGTTGGAACCAACTCAAAGTATTCTACATGCTATGAAAATTTGAAGGATTTCTATTCAGCCACTTCGGAGAAACATTCGTTGAGGTGATCACTGGTCGAAGTGTGCAACAGTCCTAAAAAATCGGGAGTAAAGGTTTATTTGCTAAATTAATTTCTCTGAGCATAGTTAATCTTTTTAAGTGATTTCACTTGAAATCATTAGCTTACTAAGCTAATTAGATACCCCTAAAATGAAGTTTTCCAATTCCTACTGTGCTGGTCATACTGAGCAAAAGATATAGCAGGTGTATTGTAAAAAATAGAAGGTTTTCTTGAAGACTTGAGGTTCAAAGTAGTCTGTTTTGATTCAATCATTTCATACATCATTTCCAAAGTACATAGGCCATTTTATGGTGACATTGGAAATCTAAGAAGGTCTACTTATCAACTCTAAAGCAAAAGGGCTGGTACAAAGCAGGATTTAGTAGTACCTACTTATCTCCCTGAAGTATTCATCCATCTTCCCAATAGTGGTATCAGAGCAAAGTTAAGGTAAAATGGGAGATGGTTTTCCTTCATTTATTGATAAATTGGACAGGAACCACTATCAGGCATGGTCTCTAAGGATGAAGATATACCTACAAGGAAGGAGTATTTGTGGATACATCTCAGGAGATGAGGAATTGCCCTCATTCAAAACCAGAGGACTACCAACAAAGGAAGAACATGAGAAGCTCAACACATGGTGTGCCAAGGATGCATTAGTAAGGTCTTACTTACTCAACTCCATCTCTGATTTTCTTTTGCCACATATTAGAAACTGTAAGACATCCCAAGATACTTGGGAAACCTTGTCATCCTATTTCTCTTCCAACACAAGGGCCAGAAAAAACCAATTGTGGATTGAATTCACCACTAAGGAAGCGAACTAAGCAGGCTATTTCAGAGTATGTGACTAAGATTAAAGATGTAGCCGATCAGTTAGCAAGCAGAGGAGAAGAGATTGAAGAAGAGCAGATAGTAAGGCAAGTGATCAATGGGATTAACGCTGATGATAAATGGGAAAGCTTCACCACTGCCATGGACCTATACATGGACATGCAAATTCCAGATCTTACCACTCTCATGGGGCAATTCTTCACTCATGAAGCCAAGCTCAACAAGAATGGAGACTCATCCAAAGGTAATAACTCTTCTGCCCTATACATTGATAAAAGTAAGTCTAAAGATAAAGGCAAGAACAAGAAAGGAGAGGATGAAGGCACTACCTCCCAAGCCAACTATGCAGGGAGAGGTAGATCATCAAGAGGAAGGGGCAGAGGAGGTAAGCAAGGTAGGGGGAGATCCTATAACTCCTCACCATGCAACATTTGTGGTTTATCAAATCATACTACAGATGAGTGTTTCAGGAATTACAAGAATCAGAGAGGAAGAGGATATCAAAGAGGTGGATACTCACAATCAAGAGGTAGATTCAACCATCATCAAGGGTACAACAACAACTACAATGGCAACTACCAAGAAGGATACAAGCCCAGAAAGGATTACAACAACTACACAGAAGAACAAGATGATTCTCTATTGATCATGAACATGACTTCAAAACCAAGTACAAATGATGACCATCTCTTCTACATTGACTCAGGATGCTCAAATCATGTGGCTAGCAATGTAGCTCTACTCTCTGATCTTGAAGAACCAAGAGGTAAGCATCAGGTACAAACAGGTGATGACACCAAGCACTCAGTAGTTAAAGTTGGAAATGTTAAGACTTGTGATGGAAATCAAAACTTGTTGAGTAGGGTACTATATGTACCAACCATTACAAAAAACTTGATGAGTGTTGGACAGATTGTGGAAAAAGGTTTGCAGGTTAGATTCAATCAATTTAGAGCATTTGTGGAGGATCCCAAGCATGGGTTCAAGAGAATAGCTAAAGGAGAAAAATCAGGTAGACTTTTCACTTTTGAGCTAGAAGATACAAAGAATATTGTACTCTACAATTACAAAGATCAAACACTTTCAGAGCTTGAGATTTGGCATAAAAGATTAGGGCATGTAGGTGAAAGAACCTTGAAGCAAATATGCAGGGACCAATGTGTGCTTGGGATACCTAATGTATCCAAGCAACATATGATCTACAAGTGTGGTGCTTGTCAGTTTGGAAAGTCCCACAGGTTAGCCTTCTCAAGGAAAGGCTACACTACCTAGAACTTGTCCATACAGATGTATGGGGACCAAGCAAAGACCACTCAATCTCAGGATCAAGGTACTATGTCTCTTTTATTGATGATTATAGTAGGTGGATTGTATTGTACTTTATGAAGCACAAAGATGAAGTGTTCAACTGTTTTAAAAAGTATCTTGCACTTGTTGAGAATAAGACAAGGAAGAATCTAAAGAGGCTAAGGTCAGATGGAGGAGGTGAGTACTTCTCAAATGATTTTGAAGCATTCTTGCAGGACAAAGGAATCAAGAGAGAAATCACCACAAGGTTTACTCCTGAACAGAATGGGGTAGCTGAGAGAAGAAATAGATTGATTGTTGAAGCAGCCAGATCAATGTTGAATGAGAAAAAATTACCTAACTATTTATGGGCAGAGAGTGTATCTACTTCCACTTACCTCATAAACAGGTTACCATCTAAGTCTCTTGATGGGATGACCCCTTATGAAGCATGGCATGGTAAGAGACCCTCACTTGATCATTGCAAGATATTTGGATGTGTAGAATATGTTCTCAGATAAGAGGTAAGCTAGACCCTAAAGCTAAGAAATGTATCTTTATTGGATATGATCTAAATCAAAAAGGGTACAGGTTCTACAACCCTTCAAATAAGGGATTCATGTTTAGTAGAGATGTTGTCTTTGATGAAAATGATTTTTGGTATGAGAATGAATGCAAGAAGTTTAAACTACCCTATGACTTGGAGGAGGAGTTTCCAAGTCTTTCTAAGGAGGAACCTACTCAAAGTGAAGACACCAATTCAGATGATGAAGACATTATCAATCTTGAAGAATTCAAGGCATGGAAGTCCAAAGGCAAACTCAAGATGAAGAAACTCAAAGACATACCTGAATCTTCAAATCAATCAATCAGAAGATCACAAAGGGAGAGCAAAAAACCTATCAGATATGGGTATGACACCTCTCTTGTCACTAAACATTCTATTTATCTTGCCAAAGATTTGTCAATTGAAGAACTAGGATCATATGAAGAAGCAAAAACTAAGACAGAATAGAAGGAAGCTATGGATGAGGAGATTGAAGCACTCAAAGAAAGTGACACATGGGAACTAGTACCAAAGAAAGAGTCCATGAAGGTAATTGGATCTAGATGGATCTATAAAATCAAAAGAAATTCTGATGGGTCAATTAGCAGGTACAAAGCTAGATTGGTGGCCAAGGGTTTTGCACAAACCCAAGGCATTGACTATGAAGAAACATTCTCAGCTGTGGCCAAGATGCCAACCATCAAGGTATTGGTAAGTGTGGCTGCATCTAAGAATTGGAACATGTATCAGCTAGATGTAAAAAATTCTTTTTTGAATGGATGGATTTCAGAGGAGTTATACATGTCACAACCTCCTGGTTATGAGGATCCTAATAAGGTAACACATGTATGTAAGTTAAAAAAGGCTCTTTATGGATTGAAGCAGGCACCTAGGGCATGGAACCACAGGTTTACCACATATCTTCAAGATCAAGGTTTTGTCATGAGCAAGGCAGACACTTCTCTACTCATTAAGAGAAGTAATTCAGAAGTAATATACCTATGTGTATATGTTGATGATATCATACTTACAAGTAATGATGTCAATGGAATCAGACAAATCAAGAACCAGATGATGAAGGAGTTCAAGATCAGTGATCTTGGTTTACTAAAGTATTTTCTTGGACTTGAGTTAGTCTATACTAACTCTAGAATCTAGATTACTCAGAAAAAGTACATACAGGATATGTTAAAGAAGTTTCATTTGCAGGATGCCAAAGTTGCAAGTACTCCAATGGAGGTAAACCTAAAACTAAGTGCCCATGAAGGTGATGCAATTGATGATATTATAGGTTACCAAAGCATAGTGGGAAGCTTGAACTATGCTACCTTGACAAGGATAGATATTGCATATGGAGTTAGTGTGCTAAGTCAGTTCATGCACAAGCCTAGGGCACCTCACTTGGAGGCTGCCAAAAGGATATTAAAATACCTCAAGGGTACTCAACATCATGTTTTGTATTTCCCTTACACTTCAGACCTAGATAAAAAGATTTATTCAGATGCAAATTGGGCAAGATGCAAGGATGATAGGAGGAGCACTTCTGGATACATTTCATTTGCAAGTGATAAACCAATATCATGGTCTTCAAAGAAGCAAGCTACTGTTGCTTTATCTTCTACCGAGGCAGAGTATAGAGGATTGGCTAATGCTACCCAAGAAGCCATATGGATCAAGTTATTGTATACAGAATTGGGTTTGTATATGTCAAGGGCACATCTTCATTTATGTAATTGATTAAGGTTCATTTGGAGGGTGATTTAGAGATTGAGTGGAAAGAGGGTGATTTAGAGATTGAGGGCGATGGCTTCTGTGTGAGATGGCGGCTATGATTCTTGCCCAGCCCAAGCGCCATCTGGACTTGGCTCTACCGGTTGGACTTGGTGCCGTCTATGGGTTCACCATTTTCTACGGACTTTAGTCTATCACCTATGGTGGTGTTGTGAATATGCGTAGCACCATGCCTTGCGTCACACTGTTTCTCATGTAGCGAATGCAATTTTGCTAATGGAAAACGTCATCTGAATACATACTTTTGCACCACTATCCTAGTGCAACATTCCAAGGATGCTACGTGATGCAAGGATGCCATCGAATGCTCTGTCGAGGACTGTATCACTTATTCTTGTTGCATTTCTGTGTTGTTATCTTGATTCATCTTCGGAGGTTCTATTCATTGTTTATATTGCTACTCATATTTTGAAGGTTGCAGAATTGTTACAGTTACTTGCTGTCCTCAATTATGTCTTCGGAGCTCACCTCTGCTTATGCTCTATGACGATGGTCATCTCTTGCTCATGAATCATTATTCGCGTTTCCAGTTTCATCGATATGTGTTCCTCGGTTTTGGGCTACGCTATTCTCAACCCCATTCTCCTCGGCACATAATACTAACTGCACACACGAATATTCATTACTTTATTCATGGTTTATACTATTACTTCATTTGATACTGAAGATATGTACTGCTCCAATCTACGCATTTTTCTCCAGCCGGATAATCTTTGGTTTCCTATTCTGATTATGATCGATGGCATGTTGTCCGGATTCGAGTAGGTGTTGTTTAATTTTCATCAACGTGAGGGATGTGCTAATAGTTCATTTAGTTTATGCGGCTTTCTGACACTTTTCATTTTACGATACATCAATTGTTTCATAAGCCAATATATCCTTGCAACACCGCGTCATGTTTATGGCCATACGATTTTTCTATTGTGATGATATGTCTTCATTGTGTGCATTTGGTATCGCTAATGCTCTACGATTTGGACGTGGCTTTAAGGAGAAGTTATCTTTTCTTTTATGAGTCCTTCACAATATATGGCCTTGTTTAAAGCCCTCGATTGTAGATCAACGCAAATTGGAGTAAAGGAGGAACCTACAAGTGGAGCAAAGAATGACATGCTTGGCGGCATTGGAGCCCATGATCCTCATATATTTACCTTTTTCTTGTGTCCATGAAACTTTATGTTGTATACCTCTTACTTGGTGATATGATATCAATGAGCTACATTTTCAATTCACTTGTATGCATATAGGAGAGCAGTCTATAAAATGTGTGCAATGTATTTGCATACCTTGGATTCATTCCAGGCACTTTGCTTTGCATTACATATTGCTTATAGTTCTGGACATGTTATGAGCCTTACTTGCATTCCATACCATGGTCTAACCATGCACTTTGGTTTGCAAGTAGTGTTCATAACGGTAGAGCATACTTATGTGAGCATATTTAAAATTGGATTGACATGTTACTACTACATTGGTTATGTACATGGAGTTGGACTATTCCATTCCAAGAACGGTGCTACCACTTTAGCATTATGAAAATGTACATGGAGATTATATATGGGTTGGGTTCTTATTCTTAGACTTTGTTTGGATATGTTTGGCCTTGATGTGAGGGCTTGACTTGATGTATTTGATCTTGGTGAGTGTGATGGAACCGGTGTCCTTGGGCATGAGTGATGTGGAGGCTCGCGGATTGAAACACTCTTCAAGATTAGGTGTGTCCCTTTGGTTGTATGACATGTTGTATAAAGGTTCCCAGCCTATAAATGGTTTGCATGTAATTTTCATCTTGTTGAGGGGGTATCACTTATCGAGGGATGTGGTAGTTCAAGTCCACCGTGTGTGCCAGTGTCAAGGGCACATCTTCATTTATGTAATTGATTAAGGTTCATTTGGAGGGTGAGTTAGAGATTGAGTGGAAAGAGCCTTTAAAGGCCACAAACTTGTATAAATATGGCACTTGGTTAATGAACAAATCCTCTCAGTTTTGCGTCACCATTCCATGGCTTGGGACGTGTTTCTTCCTTGTAGTTAGTTTTTTATACTTTCTTGATGTTCTTGGGACCCGTGCTGAATTGTCTTCTTCTTGTTCTGTTGTAGAGCATGGTGACATAGCGCTCTCCCTCTCTCTCTCTCTCTTCCCTGTTGCATGTGCACTAAACCATGCAAACATATACTAGTTCACCATTGATATTTGGAGATAATACAACCTCACTTCACCTTGCAGCTAATCCTATTTATCATGGCAGGACCAAGCATATAGAGGTCCATTACCATTATGTGTGAGAGAAGCTATTAAGCAAGGACATTCAACTAACATATGTATCAACCAACATGCAGTGTGCAGATTTGCTAACTAAAGCATTGGATGGAACCAAGCTTTGCAAGTCCAAAACAATGATTGGATTGCAGGATATACATGAAGACTGAAGAATGAAGACCAAGCCAAAAATGTTTGGCTTGAGGGGAAGTTGTTGGTGCGATTCACAAGCCTACACATTTGGCTTGTAGTCCATACATACATGAAGAAGCATAGGAACCAATGCTAGAAGAGAATTACCCTCTTTACTCTTTGTAAAAGTCATATTTGACTTAGAATCTTTGTAAACACCTACCAACAAGAACTCGTGGAAAAGTTAGGAGTTGATTGATGGAATATCTCCTATAATGGAGGATCACCTTTTTTAGAGGAAGCCAAAATTTGAATTCAAATTCAAATTGAAGTGAACTCTTATATAAACCTCTAAGAAAAAGTCGCAGATAGAAGTCACTTTTCCGAGCTCCTCATTTTCATATCTGAGTGTGTGTGAGGCCTACACTCTAGCCCACACCTTTCTACATCATTAGGCAATGATCTTCATGCCTATGGCATTGTACAACGTTGTTCATTAATACATTACATTTACATTGTTCATTTCTGAGTTCTCTGTCATAGTCTCTATCAGTGAGTCAACTTGTGGAGCTCATATCTCACTCATTTCTCGACAAAATTCAAAGGTCTATATGTTGTTGGAACCAGCTCAAAGTATTCTACATGCTGTCAAAATTTTAAGGATTTCTATTCAACCATTTCAGAGAAAAGTCCGTCGAGGTAATCACTGGTCGAAGTCTGCAACAATCCTAAAAAATCGGAGGTAAAGGTTTACTTGCTAAATTAATTTCTCTCAGCATAGTTAATCTTTTTAAGTGATTTCACTTGAAATCATTAGCTTACTAAGATAATTAGATACCCCTAAAAGGAATTTTTCCAATTCCTACTGTGGTGGTCATACTGAGCGAACGATACAGCAGGTGTATTGTAAAAAAATAGAAGGTTTTCTTGAAGACTTGAAGTTCAAAGTAGTCTGTTTTGATTCAAACATTTCATACATCATTTCCAAAGTACATAGGCCATTTTATGGTGAAATTGGAAAGCTGAGAAGGTCTACTTATCAACTCTGAAGCATCAAAGGGCTGGTACAAAGCAGGATTTGGCAGTACCTACTTATCTCCCTGAAGTAGTCATCCATCTTCCCAACAGGAATATCACTCAATTATTTGACACTTTCATAGCTCAGGTCTCTAAGAGTGGCATTGAACATAATACTTCCTCATCGATCCATCCCTTCAACCAAAGCCCATAGGAAATGGTTAGGCTAGAAGGACATAAGTTTAGACAATACATTGAGAGATGTCCCATCCTAGAGCTACCTACCTAGGCTAAGCAAGTTTCATTGTTCTTAGACGGCTTATTGAGTGCAAAGATAAGATCATATGTCTATCTCAAGGAACCCCAAACCATAGAGCAATGTGTTAGGATCTACATTGATATTTAGGATAACTTTGGCGACAAGTTTGAAGTTTCTAAACTTTATAAAGATTTAGATTGTTCTACTAGTTTCACATCCAAACCTTGAACTTCAATAGATGAGCTATCAAAATAAGTGGCTCAAAATTTTGGAGTATCTAGTAGAAAAACTCCTAGGATGGTCTTAATGAAACGATGTTACACTTGTGGAGGAGACCACATCGCCAATGTACACACCTTGATGACTTAGAATTCAAGAAATCCAAATGCCCATTATTGCACCTTTGAAACAAAATATGCAAATCATACTACACAAGATTGCCCCTAAAATAAACAAGTAGCTAGAAAAAACTACGAGCAACCTTACCAATCACAAGGTAGATATAAAAACCCATACCAACCTTAACCATACTATAGGTCACAATAACCTTACCAACCACAATATTAGGCCCAGCCTAGATCTCAATTCATGTTAGTTCAGCAACCACCACCACTTGCCAATGTAATTTCAATAAAATATGTAGTGACTAAAGACAACTTGAACATATCCATAGTGCCAATGTCCTCGATGATCTTAGATAGTGATGTCAATGCTCAAAGTTTTGACTCCACTCATGAAGATAGCCCACTGACTTTCTACATAGAATCCTTACAACATAATTAGATCTATCAACATGAAACACTGTTAGAATCTAATTGGGAGCCTAGATACTCAAATATGATGTATATAAATCCAAACCTTGGGCCTTAGTTAAGACAAATGAGACCCCATACACCTAGAGGACCATGCTACATATGTTAAGGAGATCACTTCATATGTGATTGGCCACTCCCTCCACTAGGGAAACCCCAACCCATAGTGGTCCAAGGTTTTTGTCTTGATTCTGGAAAAGAAGATCCCCTAAGAGATTGTCCTAAAAATCTAGCCAATGCATAGAAGATTACAACTATCAATGTCATTATCTTGGTAGTAGAATGCAACGTAAGTGTGACTAATATTGCCCTTAGACAATTAGTCACTAGAGCCCAAACTCTACAAAAGAACGTAGACATAGCGCAAGAAAAGAAATCAGAAGCTAATAAATCATAAAGTATAGGTAAAAAGACAACTAGATCTTGGAAGGATAGCTAAGAGAGAATGAAGAGACAATGGGCTAGGAAACTGAGTGAACTAGAAGAGAGCCTTAAACAAAAAAAGACAAAAATAGTTGAAATTGTATCTCAAACACACTCTTGGACACCACCACCATCCATCCCTCCACCATCCATAGAAGGATCAATCTTAGCATATCCTACTCTTGAAGACTTGGACACGATGTTCAAAGCCTATCAGGCTCAAATTCAAGTTGGGCCAAATATGGTTGAGTTAGATAAATGTTATCCCTAAGCAGATCTAGAGATTAAGAGGACCAAGCTTTGTGCAAAATGGTAGAACTAGCTCATGCTATGTTCAAGGCCAACCACCTTTTAACCCAGACAAACTCAGTGAAGCCACAATTACATTTTGAAGGACTTTTAGAGAGGTTAGAGTGGTTGCGAGCTAAAATCAAGACTCTAGCCAAACTAGAGGTTCAAAATAGCGGAAGTGGAAGAATAAACTTGTCAAGGGAAAGGAGATAAGGAAGAGACTTCTCGCACACTCTCATGCGCAAAGAGGGGAACACACACAGATTGAGGCAAGGAAGAATGATCCTCTTATATTTCTTCTATTACATATTAAAGAGAGTATACAATAAAGACCTAATACAACAATACAACTAGTGCAATATATAAAGAACATTAAATAATGAAAATCCTAATGTCTATGAATGAATGAGCTAGCAAGAAACAAATTTACTATCACTCTCAATAGATAAATCAAGTAAATCTCACTAAAGTATCCCTGACATATATCGGTGTGACCACTATACATGTGAGAGATATGAAAAAGTGATACATGTCGTCCTCCATCATCACATGTTGATCTTGATATCTCAACACTCCCCCTCAAGTTCAATTTCATGTCTTGTAATCCAAGCATCTTCTAAAACTTCTTTAGCTTCTCTGCTTCAAGTCATTAAGTGAAAATATCACCAAAATGCTCATCTGTTGTAGCATGAAAAATAAGATTTCTTGCTAGCTCGATATTGCTAAGCTGATCAAAATAAGAAATGATAGGCTTTTGCACTTCCACACCTAAATCTACATCTCTAGCCATGATGCTTTGCATGCAACCATTGCAGCACCTCTATACTTAGTCTCTATACTTGACAAAGTAGAGTGGGTTGCTTCTTACTTCTCCATGTAACAGGTGCACTCCCAAGTGAGAATAGAAAGCCATTAGGAAATATTATATCTAGAATACTACGAACCCGATCTATATCCATGTATCCCTGAACCTTCAATTCTACACCATCTTCATAAAACAATGCATAATCCACATTAGCACTCACATAACGTAGAGTGTATCTCAAAGCATCTAAATGTGGTTTCAAGGGAACCTACATAGATTGACTTTGAAGTCCTATAGTTTGACTTAGATTAGGTTTTGTAATTGTGAGATATTTAAAACTTCCCACAATTTTGTGTACATAGTAGCATTTTCCAATGCTTCACCTGATGTAGTATCCAACTTCAAATTCATATCTAATGGCATAGAAATTGGCTTCCAATTAGCCATACAATACTTTTGCAGCATACTCAAGGCATATTGCCTTTGCGACATCCATATACCTATTTTTGTATGTATAAACTCAATGCCCAAAAATTAGCACAACACATCAAGACCTTTCTTGTCAAATTCATGCATAAGGAGTTTATTTACCTCTTTATTGCTTTCTTCATCATCAACACCTACAATGGAGTCATCAACATGAATAGCCACAATTGTGATGCCATCATCACCCTTCCTTGTGTATAATGAATGATGTTCATCACACATATATAATCCAAAAGTGGTTAAATAATTTGCAATCCTCGCATCCAAGCATGAGGGGCTTGTTTAAGCCCATAGAAAGCCTTTTGCAACCTACAAACATGTTTTGAGTGCTTTGAATCCTCATATCCTTGTGGTTAGGGCTATGTATATTTCTTGCTACAACTCACCTTGTAAGATAACATTGTTCACATCCATCTAATGATAAATCCATCCTTTTGTTGTAGCCAATGCAACAAGTGCTCTAATAGTACAACAACAATCAGAGTTCCATTCATGATGCATACAATAGTATGCACTGCTTCTTCCTAGTAACAATGAGGCATATTTTTTGTGCCATCAAGGCTTTTTCTATTTTTGCAATATGTCTATTCTTTTGTTCAGTAATGCCATTCTGTTGTGGTGTGTACCTACATGAAAACCACCATCAAATTTCATGAATTTTTAGAAATCCACAAAACTCATTTGACATGTATTCACCTCCTCCATCATATCTCAATGTCTGAGTAAATGATAGAACTTGGAGAAGGTTGAGGGAGGTAGAAATTTTGGTTCAAGAGAATCCAAGCCAACATACTTGGATGATTAGCATATTTCTCATGGAGCCTTATAGATCAATCCCTTGTAAAATCAATTAAATTTACCTTTGTAAAAGAACCTTACTTCCACGCAGAGTTAGGAAGCATAAAATCCTGGTTCATTTGGTAGTTGATTGATGAGAGAATATATCCTGTAGTTTAGGATTTACTTTTAGGTGAACTTTTGCACATTTCTCCGAATTTAACCACACTTGGTACTCACTAGACACTCTGTCAAGAAAATTGGAAATGTCAAAGCTTTTGATGGTAACATGAACCTCTTAAATAAGGTTTTATACGTACCAATCGTAACAAAAAACCTAATCAGTGTTGGACGAATTGTTGAGAAAGGCTTATGGGTCAGATTCACAAGGCATGGAACATATGTGGAAGACCCTCAACAAGGCTTCAAGAGGATTGCAAAAGGTGAGAAATCTAGTAGAATCTTTACATTTGAGATTGAAGACACCAGAAACATAGCACTCTTTAATTACAAAGATCAAACTCTATCTAAACTAGAGATATGGAACAAAAGGTTAGGTCATATAGGAGAAAGAACACTAAAGCAAATATGCAGGGATCAGAGTGTGCTTGGCATTCCAAATGTGTCCAAGCAACACATTATATACAATTTTGGAGCATGCCAATTTGGCAAAGCTCACAGGCAACCATTCCACAGAAAGGGGTACATGTATGAAGATTACTTGGAGCTTGTACACATTGATGTGTGGGGTCCTAGCAAATATCCATCAATCTCAGGTTCAAGGTACTATGTTTCATTTATAGATGATTACAATAGATGGAAAATTCTTTACTTCATGAAGCATAAGGATGAAGTATTTACATGTTTCAAAGTATTTGGCATTGGTTGAGAACCAAATAGGAAGAAGATTGAAGAGGATCAGATATGATGGAGGTGGTGAGTATTTTTCACATGAATTTGATTCATTCTTATAGGATAGAGGTATAAAGAGAGAATTCACAACAAGATATACTCTTGAACTAAATGGAGTGGCAGAGAGAAGGAATAGACTAATAGTGGAAGTTTCAAGGTCAATGTTGAATGAGAAAAAACTACCCAATTACCTATGGACAGAGGCTCTTTCCACAGCCACATACTTGATTAATAGGCTCCCATCCAAGTCCTTGGATGGAATGATACCCTCAGAGGCATGGAATGGAAGGAGACCCTCATTGGACCATTTCAAAATCTTTGAGTTCATAGCTTATGTGAATATACCCTCACAGATTAGAGGGAAGCTTGACCCTAAAGCTGAAAAGTGTATATTTAATGGCTATGACCAAAACCAGAAGGGTTATCGGCTATATAATCCCACCAACAAAGGATTTATAGTTAGTAGGGATGTAGTGTTTGATGAAAATAATTCATGGTTTGAAGATGATTACAAGAAGATCAAGTTACCTTATGATTTGGAAAATGGCTTTCCAACTCTCACTTAAGAAGATCAACAATTACTAGAAGATATCAATATAGAGGATGAAGAGCAAATTGACTTCAAGGCTTGGAAGTCAAGGGGCAAGACTAAGTTCAAGCAATTGGAAGATATTCCAGAATCTTCCAATCAAATACTCAAGAGATCTCAAAGGGAGAGTAAAAAACCCATAAGGTATGGCTATGACACATCATTAGTCACCAAGCATTCTGTGTATATCACTAAAGACTCTATGAAAAAAGAACCTTTTTCATTTGAAGAGGCCAACAAGAAGGAAGAATGGAGAGAATCCATGCAAGAAGAAGTTGAAGCACTTAAGGAGAACAATACTTGGGATTCGGTTCCCAAGAAGCCAAGCATGAAAGTAATAGGATCTATGTGGATATACAAAATGAAGAAAAATTCAGATGGTTCTATAAACAAGTACAAGGCAAGGTTAGTGGCAAAAGGGTTTGCTCAAACCCATGGAGTGCACTATGAAGAAAATTTTTCACCTGTGGCTAAGATGCCAACAATTAGGGTTTTGGTAAGTGTTGCTGTTTCCAAGAATTGGAACCTATATCAGTTAGATGTTAAGAATGCATTCATAAATGTATGTATCTCAGAAGAAGTGTACATGGCTCAACCACCACAGTATGAAGATAAGGATAAACCAAGTTTTGTATGCAAACTAAAGAAGGCACTCTATGGCCTAAAGCAAGCTCCTTGAGCTTGGAACCATAGGCTTGTTACTTATTTGCAGGATCAAAGTTTTGTGGCTAGCAAAGAAAATTCTTATTTATTCATAAAGAAGACAAACTCCAAAGTTATCTACTTATGTGTTGTTGGTGCATGACAATCATCAATTGAAGAATTATGGAGGAATGAAGTCAAGGAGTCAAGAAGAAAACAAAGTCAGATGGTTGAAGGAAGGACATATTCAGAAAATCCAAAGATATGAACACATATGTACATTAGCTGACTTATACCTTTGCTTAGTCATACACTTGTATATATTCATCTATAAATATGTTGGAAAAGGTCGGGCAAATAGAGCAGAAGAAGATTTGAGAATAGGGAGAGAGAAATTAGTGTCATTAGACACATGAAAAGTGAGTGAATTATTCATTCTCACTTAGATGTAAGTTTTCTGAGAAATCGAGAAATTTTGCGCCCGATATTTTGCTGTCTGCTCCTTCTGTGTTTAATCTTTTGAGAAATCCTTCTGCACGTGTCTAAGTCCATAGCTAATCTATCTATGGCTAGAATTTGAGAGGTTAATTGTAATCAGGCTGAGAGAATTTTGATTAGGAACATTCATATGTAAGAATGTTTTAAGAGTCGTAAAATCTGGCGCACATTTCATCTTCAATGAAATGATCATTGCTCAGTCCACAGTGTAAAGTTTTACACAAATGAGGGCTTAAAATCTAAGTTGGAAGGTAAGCCATCTATGGCTAAAAGATCTTGATCAAACGGGTTCAGAGTTGGGAGAACCAGTGCTAAGAAGTTGCAGGTGTCAAAGTCGCCATTGCAGAGAAGCACTTTCAGACATAGGTAAAGTGTTTCACACATTTCTCAGTGTGTACTTAATCTTTTTGAGAGATTTAACTTGGCAAAGTTGCGCAACCTTAAGGCGAAGTGTTGTGCAAAGTTTTATCAAAAACTTTACAGGATTGATTAGTCAATGAGTGACTAATCTGCAGCAGACTTTTCTGAAGAAACTGAATTCTTTAGAATAATCAATTTCCTGATAATTTGGTGAAGATTCTCTAAATTAGGTGGAGTCTAAAGTTGATCTTGATATAGAGGTGATCTAAATTCAAGGTCAATTTGTTCTTTTGGAGATTAACACTCTCCATCAGTGGTATCAGAGCAGGTTGTGTCAAAATTGAGAAGAAGAAGACTCCGACTATTGCAGAAGTACAAATCTTTACATTTTGAAGGTGCAGAAGGGTAAAGGTTGAAGAAAGATTGAAGGAAGACATACAAAGAGCATCAAAAGGATCAGAAGGAGCAACATTCGAAGTAAAGGTACATTTATTATCTGTAAAGGTTAAAGATTTGAAGCTACAGGTGAAGTAAAGATGGGAGATAGTCTCCAAATTGAAAAGTTGGATAGAGAGAACTATCCTGGATGGTCTATGAGGATGGAAGCTCACCTTATGAGCAAAGATCTGATAGGATACATCACAGGAGATGAAGAAAAGCCAGAATTCAGAGATCCTAGTGTTCCAACTAGGGAGGAGCTTGCAGATTTGAAGAATTGGATGAAGAAGGATGCTCAAGCAAGAAGTATCATCTACATGGCAGTCAATGACTATTTGCTTCCTCACATTAGAGGACCTGAGAGTGCTTGTGACATTTGGAATGCTTTGGAAGAGCATTTCCAAAATACAACCAAATCAAGGACGGCTTCACTATGGGCAGAATTTACTACCTTCAAGAAGAAGGCTTCACAATCAATCTCTGATTATGTGACAAAGATGAAGGACATTGCAGATTCTTTAGGTGCAGTTGATGAAGATATTGAAGAAGACAAATTGGTAAGACAAATACTTACAGGGCTAAGAGGAGATGAGAAGTGGAAGCCTTTCATTTTATCTACAGAACTTTCATTAGATCACTTTACTCCTGATTTGAATCAATTGTTAGGTCATATGCTAACTTTTGAGAATGATGTCAAAGGAGATGTTGATAAGAGTGCAGGTCATGCAATGTACTCTAAAGACAAGAAGAAAGCTAACAAAGGGAAGCAACAATCAAGTGAAGAAGAAGGTACATCAAACCAAGCAAACTTCATAAGAGGAAGAGGAAATGGCAGAAGTAGAGGAAGAGGCAGAAACAACAAAGATAATGCAAGAGCTTGTTGGATATGTGGTAAGACCAATCATCTATCTCATGATTGTTGGCACAATAATCAAAACAATGGTAATTATCAGAACTTTAATCAAAGAGCAAGAGGTGGTAGATTTCAGAGAGGAAATTTCAGAGGTAGAGGTGGTAGGAATTCTTTTGGAAGAGGTGGTGGAAGAAACTTCCAAAATCAATCCTATAATAACACTTACTACAACTATGCATCAGATCAAAAGGAGGATTCGACTCTCATTATGAATACATGTGAAACCTCACATGAGGACATGAGAGTGTTCTATATTGATTCAGGATGTAGTAATCATTTAAGTGGAAATATTGCTTTGATGACTGACCTAGATCATAATGCAATTAATCATACAGTTCAGACAGGTGATAATACAAAGCATAAGGTAAAGTCAATTGGTTCAGTCAAGGCTAAGGATGGGAGCACTCTTCTGAGTAAGGTACTTTATGTTCCCACAATTCCAAAGAATTTGATCAGTGTAGGTCAAATTGTGGAAAAAGGTTATGAGGTAAGGTTTACCAATGATGGAGTTTATGTTGAAGACCCTAGTCAAGGGTATAAACAAGTTATTGCAGGAAAGAAAGAAGGAAGGCTTTTCACATTGAAGGTACAAGGAAATGTTGGACATGCTATGTTCACATATGGAGAGCAGAAGGTGTCAGAATTGGATCTTTGGCACAAAAGACTTGGACACTTTAATGAAAGAGGTATCAAAGAAATGATTAACAATGATTCAGTGCTTGGAATGCCTAACATTGCAGGTCAACACATGACATACAGATGTGAGGCATGTCAATTAGGTAAGGCTCATAAGCAATCCTATTCCAAGCATGGATTTATGTATTCAGAAAGACTTGAATTGGTGCATACAGATGTGTGGGGTCCTTCAAAGGACTTTAGTATAAATGGTTCAAGATATTATGTCATATATGTTGATGATGCTACCAGGTGGATCACAATTTATGTGATTAAGGAAAAGTCAGAAGTGTTTAATACATTTAAACACTATCATGCATATGCAGAAAGGATTACAGGTCAAAAATTGAAGAGACTAAGGTCAGATGGAGGGGGAGAGTATTTTTCAAATGAGTTCAAAGATTATTTGTGGAATGCAGGTATAAAGAGAGAAGTTACTTGCAGGTACTCTCCTCAACAAAATGGGGTAGCAGAAAGAAGAAATAGGACTCTTGTTGAGTTTGCAAGGTCCATGATGAAAGAGAAGAATTGCCCAAATTATTTGTGGGCTGAGGCTGTTAATACAGCTACATATTTGGTTAATAGATTGCCTTGTAAAGCTTTGCAGGGTATGACACCATATGAAGCTTGGTGGGGTAAGAAACCTACCTTGGATCATTGCAGAATATTTGGATGCTTGGCATATGCATATGTGCCATCTCAATTGAGGCATAAGTTGGAGCCTAAGGCAGAGAAGTATGTATTCATTGGTTATGATGATAAGCAAATGGGATACAGGTTGTGGAGTCCATCCACAAAGCAATTTATTGTATCCAAGGATGTTACATTTGATGAGCAAGGTACTTGGTATGCAGGTAAATATAATGTACATGCAGATGATGAAGAAGTAGTGGAACAAAGGAAAGGTAAAGCAAAGATTCAATTACTTGATGAAAGTGAGAGTAATGAAGTGCAGATTGAAGTTGAAGAGAGGCCAAGGTTTGATCCAGAATGTGATGAACTAGAGACCTCAAGAAGTGCAGAAGTTAGGAGATCATCTAGGCACAAATGGCAACCTACAAGGTATAGCTATGACACTTCATTCTTGACTACTAAAGATTATGCTTATTTGGTAAAAGCAGATGAAGACCCTTCTACATATGAAGAAGCCAAAGGGAAGAAGAATTGGGAAGATGCTATGCAAGAGGAGTATGATGCATTGATAGAGAATCAAACATGGGATTTGGTTCCTAAACCTAATAGTCAGAAGATTATTGGATGTAAGTGGGTTTACAAAACAAAGAGATTTGCAGATGGAAGTGTGTCTAGGTACAAAGCTAGACTTGTTGTGAAAGGGTATGCACAGACATATGGAGTGGACTATGATGAGACTTATAGTCCTGTGGCAAAGATGACAACCATCAGGACACTCATTGCAATTGCTGCTTGTAAAGGTTGGAAGTTGTCTCAATTAGATGTTAAAAATGCTTTCTTGAATGGTTACATTTCAGATGAAGTCTACATGGAGCAACCAGATGGGTTCAAAGATCAAGTGAGTCCAAATTATGTATGTAAGCTCAAGAGAGCTTTGTATGGGTTGAAGCAAGCCCCAAGGGCTTGGAATTATAGGCTTGTAAAATTCTTGAATGATCTTGGATTTCAAGCATCAAAGGCAGATAGTAGCTTGCTAGTCAAAGCAAGTGAAAATGGATTCATTTATGTGTGTATTTATGTTGATGACATAATACTTACAGGAACAGATGATAAGGGGATACAAATGATCAAGAAGCAGATGGAGAAAGAGTTCAAAATCAGTGATTTGGGGAACCTATCATTCTTCTTGGGAATGGAGATCTCTTATACTCATCATGGAGTATATGTGACCCAAGAAAGGTATCTTAAAAATTTGCTAATCAAATTTAAAATGGAAGATTGCAGGGTTGCACCTACACCTTTGGAAGTGAACCATAAATTGTCTAGGTTTGGAGGAGAAGAGTTCAGAGATATGAAACTCTATCAAAGTTTGGTTGGTAGCTTGATTTATGCTACATTGACAAGGCCTGACTTGTCATATGCAGTTGGTGTGCTTTCACAATTCATGCATTGTCCTAGAAGGAACATTGGATTGCAGGACAAAGAGTACTTAGGTACATCAAGGGTACACTCAAAGAAGGGTTGTACTATGGGTTTACTTCAGATACAAGAATCAAGATATATAGTGATGCAGATTGGGCAGGTAATGTGGATGATAGAAGATCAACACATGGATACTTGTGCTATGTAGGAGACAAATTGATTTCATGGTGTTCCAAGAAGCAACATACAGTTGCTTTGTCATCTACAGAAGCAGAATATAAAGGTATGGTGGAAGCTGCAAAAGAGGTAATATGGCTAAAGACACTTTTGAAAGTTTTTTATGTGATTCAGAGTACTCCTATTGTTTGTGGAGACAACATGAGTTCTTTATACTTGGCAGCTAATCCTGTGTTTCATGCTAGAACTAAGCATATTGAAATACAGTATCATTTCTTGAGAGAGAAGGTCATTGAGAAAGAGATTGAAGTCATACACACTCCCACAAAAGATCAAGTTGCAGATATGATGACTAAAAGTCTAGATGGACCAAAACTACAAAGATTCAAGGATATGGCTGGAGTAAAGAAGATAGAAAAGAACCTCAATTAATGATTGAGGGGGAGCTGTTGGTGCATGACAATCATCAATTGAAGAATTATGGAGGAATGAAGTCAAGGAGTCAAGAAGAAAACAAAGTCAGATGGTTGAAGGAAGGACATATTCAGAAAATCCAAAGACATGATCACATATGTACATTAGCTGACTTATACCTTTGCTTAGTCATACACTTGTATATATTCATCTATAAATATGTTGGAAAAGGTCGGGAAAATAGAGCAGAAGAAGATTTGAGAATAGGGAGAGAGAAATTAGTGTCATTAGACACATGAAAGTGAGTGAATTATTCATTCTCACTTAGATGTAAGTTTTCTGAGAAATCGAGAAATTTTGCGCCCGATATTTTGCTGTCTGCTCCTTCTGTGTTTAATCTTTTGAGAAATCCTTCTGCACGTGTCTAAGTCCATAGCTAATCTATCTATGGCTAGAATTTGAGAGGTTAATTGTAATCAGGCTGAGAGAATTTTGATTAGGAACATTCATATGTAAGAATGTTTTAAGAGTCGTAAAATCTGGCGCACATTTCATCTTCAATGAAATGATCATTGCTCAGTTCACAGTGTAAAGTTTTACACAAATGAGGGCTTAAAATCTAAGTTGGAAGGTAAGCCATCTATGGCTAAAAGATCTTGATCAAACGGGTTCAGAGTTGGGAGAACCAGTGCTAAGAAGTTGCAGGTGTCAAAGTCGCCATTGCAGAGAAGCACTTTCAGACATAGGTAAAGTGTTTCACACATTTCTCAGTGTGTACTTAATCTTTTGAGAGATTTAACTTGGCAAAGTTGCGCAACCTTAAGGCAAAGTGTTGTGCAAAGTTTTATCAAAAACTTTACAGGATTGATTAGTCAATGAGTGACTAATCTGCAGCAGACTTTTCTGAAGAAACTGAATTCTTCAGAATAATCAATTTCCTGATAATTTGGTGAAGATTCTCTAAATTAGGTGGAGTCTAAAGTTGATCTTGATATAGAGGTGATCTAAATTCAAGGTCAATTTGTTCTTTTGGAGATTAACACTCTCCATCATGTGTCGATGTGGATGACATTATCATTACAGGGAATAATGCTAATGGCATCAAGCAGGTTAAAGCTTAACTAATGGAAGAATCTAAAATCAGTGATCTTGGTTTGTTAACATACTTTTTTGGTCTAGAACTTGTGTATACAGATTCTAGTGTGTTTATTACTTAGAGAAAGTATATCCATGATATGTTGGTAAAATTAAAAATGGAGAACACCAAAATTGCACGTACACCCATGGAACTCAATCATAAGCTTATTTCTCATGAAGGAGAACTTCTTGAGGATGTTATAGGTTACCAAAAACTTGTTGGGAGTCTCAACTATGCAACCCTAATAAGAGTAAACATTGCTTATGGAGTAAGTACATTAAGCTAGCTTATGCATGTTGGGAGTTTATGCTAAATTATCTAAAGCGTACCATAAATGAAGGGCTATTTTACCCATTCACTTCTAATTTATACATAAAGATGTATTCTTATGCAAATTGGGCTCGCTCCAAGGATGATAGGAGGAGCACCTCAAGATACTTATCTTTTGCAGGTTCAAAGCTAATATCGTGGTCATCAAAAAAGCAACCAAATGTGGCATTATCATCTACACAAGTAGAATATAGAGGTTTAGCAAATGCAACTCAAGAAGCTATGTGGCTCAAGCAACTCTACATAGATTTGGGGTTACACTCTTTCACTCCAATAATTTTTGGAGACAACACTAGCTCACTTCATTTGGCTACTAATCCTGTATATCATGCAAGGACTAAGCACATTGAAGTGCACTATCATTATATAAGGGAAAAATTTCTCAGAAAGGACATTCAATTGTCCTATGTATCAACTCATTTACAATTTGTAGATATACTCACAAAGTCTTTGGATGGAAGCAAGATGAATAGGTTCAAATTGATGATTGGTTTGCAAGAAATCAAGGAGAAATGAAGACCAAGCATGCTAGGCTTGAGGGGGAGCAGTTGATGCAAGAGAATCCAATCCCACATACTTGAATGATTAGCATATTTCTCATGGAGCTTTATATGATCAATCTCTTGTAAAATAAATTACATTTACCTTTGTAAAAGAACCTTAATTCCACAAGGAGTTCGAAAGGTTCAAATCTCGATTCATTTGGTAGTTGATTGATGAGAGAATATATCCTATACTTTAAGATTTTAGGTGAACTTTTGAATTTGGATTCAAAAGATTGGCTCCAAACAGCATCCATGTGTGGTCTTCTTGGAGAGTGCATGAATTGTCTTAGCACTCCAACACTATATGAGATATCTACCCTTTTTTGAGTAGCATATATCAAGCTTTCTATGAAGCTTTGATACTCCCTAATGTCTTCAATTTTCTCACCTTCATAAACGCTAAGTTTATGATTCATTTAGTATTCTCCATTTTGAACTTTAGAAGTAGATCCTAATTGTATCTCCTCTGAGTCAAATACATTCCTTCACCTATCTATATGACCTGCATACCTAAGAAGAATATGAACTCACCTAATTCACTGGTCTTCAACTCCTCTTGCATATGCCTTTTGATCCTTTTTTATGCCATTCAAGTAATCTCCTATCACAATTATTTCGTCTACATATACGCACAAATAAATAAGTCATTGTGGCCTTTGTTGATGAACAAATAATGTTTTGCATTGCTTGACCTAAAACCTTGATCTTCTAGATGGGTTACCAATATGAGATTCCAAGCTCTAAGAGCTTGTTTCAATCCATAAAATGCACTTTTGAGTTTGCATCCATGAGGTTGGGACATGTATACCTCTTCACTAATCCAACCATTGGGAAGAGAATTTTTCACATCAAGTTGAAGTAGCTTCCAATTTCTCATAGCAACTACACTTAGAAATGTCCTTATTCTACTCATCTTACAATTGGTGAGAAGGTCTCCTCATAGTCTATGCCATGAGTTTGACCACATGCTTTAGCAACTAATCTCGCTTTGTACCTATGAACTGATCCATCAGAATTTCTTTTCAACTTACATAAATTGAAATAACAAAGCACTAATCCTACTCTAATCAAATGCACACATCTAACAAGCTATAGAGAAAGGAAGAAAAGCTAACAAAACATGATAAAATGAATTAAAGTAGAATTGGAAATTACTTACATAAGATGATCTATGAGCATGGAGACTCCATGAGGAGAGGAAGCACACTCTTGGCAATGGGCTAGAATGAATGAGCTTGTGGCAAGTGATATGAGGCCCTCCTTATATGGAGTTGAGGGCAAATCTCCTTGCATGTGGGATAAATGTGCTTGCATGAGAATGAACCAAGATTTGGACAAAAGGGTGGATCATGGGACAAAAGGGTGGATCATGGAACTCTCAACACCCCCCTCCATGTGATGACCCTTTTGCTTTTAATATGGGAGATTAGTGACATATGGGACCATTTTGTCCATTTCATTTTTAGATCTAAGGACATATGGGATCCTTAGATAGAACTGGCATACCTTGGTTTTCATGGACATATGGCATCCATGTGGTGTTTGTATCCATGGACTTATGGGATCCATGGTGTTCAGACATATGGCATCCCTGGGATCTTGGGACATATGGGATCCCAAGACATATACTTGCACATTTGGGATCTGAGTAGTTTTTGGGGATCTAGGGATATATGGGATACCTAGACATAGAAGAGAGTTTACATCATGGGGTAGGAAGTTCCTTTGATCTATTTTCTCTGTTTTCTACATTTACTCTTGCTTTGATGAAGTCTTTTGTTGTGTAGTAGTCTTCTGGGATCCATTGATGAGATCTTTTGTAGGGTCCTCTTCTTTCTTGTGGACTTCTTACAGATGGCACAAGGTTGAACATCTTGTCGTTTTGATTTGTAATGCTTTGCTCCATTCTTCTTCCCTTTCACTTGCTCTTGCCTGCATAATTGGCTTGGGAAATCTCTTCTTCATCATCTTCCTTCTTCTTCCATTTGTGCTTCATGTCTTTCTTATCTACATAAAGAGCACTTGTTGTTTACCTTGATAGCATTTACTTCCTTTAGATTATTGTTGGCATCTTGGTTGAAGAGTTGTCCAAGGAATATATTAAAATATGGGGTTTGTACATCCATGTTTAGATCATAAGTTGTCATGAAGGATTGCCATTGCTTATCACTTCTAATTCCATTTAGAATCTACTTCATGATGGCCTCTTCTTCAATCAGCTCTTCATTGGATGCTAATTGATCTACAACCTCCTTGACATTGGTAACAAACTCTGTGATAGTTTATTTTGGTGTCTTCTTCATTTGATTGGACTCATTCCAATGATGGTTCTTTCTTGCTTTGGTACTAGTAGAACGTCTCAAAGTGCATCCCAAGTCTCTTGTGATGTTTTGCATCCTCTTACATGTGGCAAAAAAAATTAGACAAAGAGTTAAGTATGTATGACCTTGCTTGAGAATTCCTTACACACAAAAGTGTGAATCTATTGTCTCCTCTTGTGTAGGTCCTCCTTTGGAGCTTGGAATATGATAGCTTCATCGCTTGCTACAATCCAATAGAGATTTCTACCTTGAAAATAGGCTTTCGTTATGATTTGCCAAGTAGCATAATTGATTCTATCAAGCTTCTCAATCATTAAGGGAAAGCCATCACACATCTTGATGTAGCTTTGATACATTGAGAGAACTTGGAGAAGCTTGAGGGAGGTTGAAATGAGAGGTGACAAGTGATGAAGATTGGTCAAGCCAACCAACACAAGACTAGAACTTGAGGTTTTGGAGAGTCTAATATATCTTATGGGTTGAAATTAAACTCAATTTATACTTTGAAATATCTATGAGAAATATTTGATCCAAAACATATCAGTTTGCACAATGACTAGCTCAAAAAACTTACTACTTAGGAATGAAACATTTAACTTTAATTGCTCAAAGCAGCTAGCATGATTACGATTGGAACAATTTAGGAAGAATGTTATCCATAGGGTTGAGTATTTTAAATTCATAAGGTCACAAATAATAAGCAAGGTATGCTCCAAGAATAAGCTTAGCACTCAATTGAGGTATCTGTGATTTGTCACGGTTGTGCAGAGATAGACCACAATGCCTTAAAATGGAAATTTCTCACAATCCACTGAAACAAATGGTATCAAATTGTGTACACATAAAGTAGACAATAATTCCTTACCAATGATCATTGATTCAACCATTTTGGCCCTTTGTAGAGAGACAACCAGCCTCTACAAGGTTATTGGAGTTGAAGAAGATGACGTAGAAATTGAAAAATGAACAAAGTGATGACCCAATGTATATGTATATTGCTTCCACATATTGTACAAATGATTTGGAGTCTTATATAGACTCTTGAGGTACATAACTCACTTTAAAAGGAGTTTGAATTCAAATTAACTGGTGGTTGAAGTTGGTTATGATTGAAGGAACCATCTTCCTATAAACTAGGAAAAGGTGAAATCAATTTTAACAACTTGATTGTATGTAAACTGATTGATTGATTGGACATTAAGTTCAACTAACTCAAACTTGTGGAATATGACTTTTCCTTTTATCCTTTTACAATTGTAAAGCTCTAGGGTTTTACATTGGGTAAGTGATCATAAAGGATCCTTAGAAAAATACAATCAATGAATGCAAATGAAGACTCTTCAATGGATATTTTTGACACCTTCCAAATGATGGTTTTGGATGTAGAGCTAATCCTCCTCAAACATAATGCATTCTTGATGATCCAATAGTAAAAAGCTCACTCTTCTTTTTCATGAAGTATACCCATAATTTTTGTGTATGCCATCAATGAAAGTGACATAAAACCTACATCCTCCCATAGTATAGTCTTCGCATGACCCCAAGCATTTGTATGTACTATTTATAGCATATTCTCACTAACATGCTTGTCATGCGGAAATGATGCCCTTGAATGTTTACCAAGTTGACATGCTTCACATACCTCTGCATCTCTCCAACCTTGAAATTCGGTAGTCAATTGATAATCTACTTTGATTGCATCAACTTCAGTCTCTCCTAATTTGCATGTCCCATTTGTTTGTGCCAAATCTCTATGTCAACAATAACACCTACACCTTTCGAGAACATGGCTGCATTCATTTAAGGAATTTTCACATTTGAGGTGAACATCCTACCCAATTTGTTTCCTTTGGTGATCAACCTTTCATTTTGTTTGTACTCTTCTACATATAAACCATGAGCATTAAACTTGACTTCTAATCCATGATAAACCATTTCCCAATAGAAATCAGATTCTTTGTTATATTTGGAACATGCAATATATTAGTAAGATGTTTTACCTTCCCATCCTCCATGGATAGTGTTATGTTTCATGTATGTTTCATGTTTCATGGATGTGATGTATCATCACCTGTTTCAACAAATCCACAAACTGGTGATTTTTGCAAACTACTAAACCCTTTTGCATGATTGATCATTGATTTGAAGCATCTAAATCAACATACGAGACATTACCATTTGATTTTTGAACATTAGCAAACATTGTACTCATCATGTGATGTTGGACCATGAACAACTTCTCTGAATCATTTGCACTTGTTAATGAATAGTTGGTTTGTTGTCTTCTATTATTTTGATTCTTCAACTTGCAATCACCTTCAAAGTGACCAAATTTACCACAATTCTAGCATCTTTATTGTCATTACCTAAATCCTTTCTTTGGAAATTTCTACAGCCTCTTTGGATCCTTACCTCAAAAGTATCCTCTACCTCTGCATGATTCTATTGTTGAACTTGGTCTTGCTTATTGTTTCCTCTTCCAC